>MSJE01000004.1:0-278355 GCA_001931935.1 Aspergillus aff. floccosus IMV 01167
CACACACACACACACACACACACACACACACACACACACACACACACACCCACATAGCTTCGAAGGAAGTCTAACAAAGGCATAGAACTACAGCTGTGCCGCTTCAACCTCCGATGCAAAGCCCGAGGCCGTCGGCGCTGTTGCTCGCCTCTACAACGCAACCTGCATTGCCGCAAGCTTCCCAGACCTCATAGAACTGTTGCCCAACATTGCTTACAAGATCCAACTGCCCACCAACGACTATGACCCGTTGCCGCCGGCAAACATTGATCTGTTGGGCCATCACTTTTTCTCCGGGGCGACACCCGTGTTCAACCTGGACACCACGCCATCTCGCCAATACGGGATTGCGATGACCAAGAAAGAGTCCCAGATCGACGCGCCGTCTAGTGCCATCAAAGGTGGCAATGGAGCGGTCGCTTGGCTGTATCTCTCTGCCGTCAACGGGACCATTGGGCGATACAAGAGCGTCTACCGGGTGGACACCGCAGCAGGGCAGCCGCCGAAGACATGCGAGAACATGCCATCGCAGTTCACAGTCCAGTATGCGGCGAATTATTACTTCTTTGGCAGTTAATGTGTGGAAGAAGTGGGTGGCGCCTGTGGCCGATGCTGGGTGTTGTACATAACGTGAGGAGGTTATCCGATGCTGGAAATAGCAGATATAAGAGATACTTGGTAACTGTAATAAAGTCGTTTGAATCTGTTAGTCTGCCCGGTGGTCTATCCTCCCAGCTCCAAGGCCAGCGTTGTAGAGCAGGGCTTGTCGTCGTCAGGTGACCTCGCTATACCCGAATCCTCGACTCACGTGACGCTACCGTCCCACAGGAAGGGAGGTTGTGCGCTAGTCCCCAAGCGGCTTAGCGGCAGTCTTGATTTTCAAAGAATCCAAGGCGCCGTCTGAAAAATCTCGACCGCAACAACGACGAGCAGCTCGGCCTCGACCGATCATTTCAATCTTTGTGCGCGTGCGATATTCAAGCACTAGCTGCTCTTTCCAGGTTCCGTGTCTTTTGCGATTCACGACCTTCCCCCGACCGACCGGGTTTAAAATCTCCCTTTTCTCCGAAACGAATTTTTTTTCCCTGGGTGTTGCTCGTAGCAGCTCCATATCGACCTATCCCAACCCGACACTTCGTCAAACGAATTTTTCCTATCAAACACAATGGCATTCGGTGGCCCTAGAGGAGGAGGACGTGGAGGACCTGCTGGTCGTGGCGGTCGTGGTGCCCCCCGTGGAGGAGGTGGCCGTGGTGGTCGAGGTTTGTTCACCAGCATCTTGCTCGAATATGGCGCCATCGATTGGTATTTGGAGAGTTGCGTGAAACTATGCGTGCACAATCGGAGATCTGCTTCACTACCATACCGTGTGATCAGATTTCCGATTATGCCGACAACGGTTTCGCAACGCTCTCTGATCCTGTGGTAGTCTTTCACGAAGACGGTGCGGCTAATACGATCTTTCCTCTGAGCTTTAGGCGGTCTTGGTAGCGCTCCTCGTGGCCGCGGTGGTCCTCGTGGTGGTGCCCGTGGTGGCCGTGGTGCCCCCCGTGGTCGTGGTGGTCGCGGCGGTGGTCGCGGCGGTGGTCCTAAGGGTGCCAAGGGTGGTGCTAAGGTCATCATTGTAAGTTCTTCGATACCCAGATTCTTGCGATAGACTCGAGAGAACTAACATTCAACCTTTTTCTAGGAACCTCACCGTCACGCCGGTGTTTTCGTTGCCCGCGGTGGCAAGGAAGATCTGCTCGTTACCAAGAACCTGACCCCCGGAGAGGCTGTCTACGGTGAGAAGCGTATCGCCGTGGAGTCTCCTCCTGAGGAGGATGGCACCGTGACCAAGACCGAGTACCGTGTCTGGAACCCCTTCCGTTCCAAGCTTGCTGCCGGTATCCTGGGTGGTCTTGACGACATCTACATGAAGCCTGGTGCGAAGGTGCTGTACCTGGGATCTGCCAGCGGTACCTCCGTCAGTCACGTTGCTGATATTGTCGGACCTACCGGAAACGTCTACGCCGTCGAGTTCTCTCACCGTTCTGGCCGTGATCTGATTGGCATGGCCACTCACCGCACCAACGTCATCCCCATCGTTGAGGATGCCAGACACCCTCTTCGCTACCGCATGCTTGTGCCCATGGTGGATGTCATCTTCGCCGATGTCGCCCAGCCCGACCAGGCCCGTATCGTCGGCCTCAACGCCCACATGTTCCTCAAGGAGGGCGGTGGTGTCATTGTCTCCGTCAAGGCCAACTGTATCGACTCCACGGCCAAGCCCGAGGTGGTGTTCGCTCGTGAGGTGCAGAAGATGAGAGAGGAGCGGATCAAGCCCCGCGAACAGCTGACCCTGGAGCCTTTCGAGCGTGACCATTGTATAGTGTCTGGTATCTACAAGCGTGCTGCATAAACGGGTCACAAAAATGGCGGTCTGATCTTCTTTTCCATTTCCTAATTATCTGTTCGTTTGTTCTTCGCTGGCGTCGAGTGTTCTGTGATATGTTGAAATGTCTTTTTTCTTTGTGTCATGCCGAGGTCTATTACCAATGTATTCTTTTGCGCGAGTCCAAAAATCTTGCAATTTCTGGGTCTTTTCTTCGGCGCTCTATGCGTTCATCTGGATTTAGATGGTTTCAAGCTGGAGGAATAGAGGCTAGGATAATGGAACATCGCTTGTTGTCTTGCTCACCCATATAGATTTTCCCTTGGTCGGAAGAGGCAAAAATTGTGGTTCGTCGGTCTCACGGATGAGTATCTTCGGACTTGCGCCGTTGCTGAAAGTCTGGTTGCTCGGCTGTCGGAATACTCGCCGACATCTCTGCCCCGTCCCGTCGGAATTGCTGCGTAGTATGACAGTCCATTGGTAGCCTATTTCGCATCAGGTAATTGGGGGTTCTGAATTCCGTGCAAATGGATCGATCATGGACCAAGAGCGGGGAGAAAGACCGTCATCTGCTGTGTTTCCCTCCACTTGACCCCGCAGTAGGCTTTATTATTGCCATTTAGCACCAGAGGAGCGTGGGGGTGTTCAAAAGTGCTTTATACAGGCCGCCAGAACTACTGGCTACACTACGGTGCCTGTTTTCTCCTCATACAAATCTCCTACCAGAACGATATCCCCGGGAGGACCCTACACACAAGCATGTCTATAATCATCACCGGTGCAAGCGGCTACGTCGGACAAGAGCTGGCAGCAGCCTTGTTGAATCAACACCCTGATACCACGGTGACTCTTACGGATGTGGTCACTCCAGCCATTCCGGCGGCTGCCGCCGCTCACGCATCGCGAGCCAAGTGCGTACAGGCGGACCTAAGCTCGCACGAAGTGGTTGACGAGATGTTCAACCCGACCCATCGCTTCGATACGGTCTACCTCCTACACGGGATCATGTCGAGCGGCGCCGAGGCCAACTTCGAGCTGGGTATGAAAGTCAACCTCGACGCCACCCGGTACATCCTCGATCGACTGCGCGCCGTCATGCCCGGCGTCAAGGTGGTCTTCACCTCCAGCCTGGCCGTGTACGGCGTTTCGCCGCCCGGTTTCGTCATCGACGAGAGAAATCTGCCCCCAATCCCGTTGACCTCGTACGGAACACAGAAGCTCATAATTGAGTTTATCTTGAACGATTACTCGCGTCGCGGGTTCCTGGATGGTCGCTCGGTGCGTCTGCCCACGGTGACGGTGCGGGCGGGAAAACCTACCCAGGCGGCGAGTAGCTTTGCGAGCGGCATTATCCGCGAGCCCTTTAACGGGGAGAAAGCACAGCTCCCCGTGAGTAAGACAACAGAGCTGTGGATCTGCTCGCCCTACACGGTGGTGAAGAACCTCGTGCACGCGCGGGAGATTCCCAAGGAAGCGTTTGGGGAGTCGAGGTCCGTGAACTTGCCTGGACTGAAGGTCAGCGTGCAGGCGATGCTGGATGCGCTGGAGGAAATTGGAGGACCGGAGCGTCGGGCATTGGTGGAGGAGAAGTACGATGCGGATATCGATCGGATCGTGCAGACTTGGCCGCCGAATTTCAACACGGCGCGGGCGAGACAGCTGGGATTTTCGGAGGATATGAGTTTGGTGGAGAACATCCGGGAATATGCGAAGCGACTGTGAGTAGAGGTAGAGGAAGAATACAATGAGGTTTTTTCCAGAGTAATACTAGGTGTAGGGAAGTGTCGGGATCGAATGCAGGCGGTTTGGAAAAGCGAGTCATGTGATTGGCTGACGGCTGGCGAACAATTTGACCTTCCGAACTTCAACCTCGCATCCCCAGCCCGTCTCTGTCGCTGCAACCCTTTCCTCTCTCCAGTTCCCCCTCTCCCCCTCCTCCCATTCTTATCTCTGTCCACCCTCACAATGGCATCCCGGCGCCTAGCCTTCAACCTGAACCAGGCTCTCCGCAGTCGCGCGGCCCTGAAGTCCATCCAGCCCGTCAAGCGAGGCTTTGCGTCCCCGGTGACCTTGCCTTCGACCACCCAGTCCACCACCCTCTCCAACGGCTTCACGGTACGGAGAATGCGACTATCCTCGATCTCAATGGCTTCGCAGTCTCGCTAACGGCTTACAGATCGCTACCGAGTACTCCCCATGGGCTCAGACCTCCACCGTCGGTGTCTGGATCGATGCCGGTAGCCGGGCAGAGACTGACAAGACCAACGGAACTGCTCACTTCCTCGAGCACCTTGCCTTCAAGGTACTTTTCTGACATGAAATAACCAAATATTCGGTCGCTAACATGTCTTTCTCGTCAGGGTACCAACAAGCGCACCCAGCACCAGTTGGAGCTTGAGATTGAGAACATGGGCGCTCACCTCAACGCCTACACATCGGTACGACCCGGAACCATCCACCAGATGCCAATGTCCATCCAGACCACTAATCAGCATTCCGCTACAGCGCGAGAACACCGTCTACTACGCCAAGTCCTTCAACAACGATGTTCCCAAGGCCGTTGACATCCTCGCCGATATCCTTCAGAACTCCAAGCTTGAGCCCGCTGCTATCGAGCGCGAGCGTGATGTGATCCTCCGTGAGCAGGAGGAGGTTGACAAGCAGCTCGAGGAGGTTGTGTTCGACCACCTCCACGCCACGGCTTTCCAGGGCCAGCCCCTCGGTCGCACCATCCTCGGCCCCAAGGAGAACATCCAGACCATCTCCCGCGAGAACCTGACCGACTACATCAAGACCAACTACACTGCTGACCGTATGGTCCTTGTTGGTGCGGGTGGTATCCCCCACGAGCAGCTCGTCCGCCTGGCTGAGGAGCACTTCGGTACCCTCCCCAGCAAGCCCCCTACCTCCGCTGCCTTGACCCTCGCCGCTGAGCAGAAGCGCACTCCCGAGTTCATCGGCTCCGAGGTCCGTCTCCGTGACGACACCATCCCCACTGCCCACCTTGCCCTTGCTGTCGAGGGTGTCAGCTGGAAGGATGATGACTACTTCACCGGTCTCGTCACCCAGGCCATCGTTGGAAACTGGGACCGTGCCATGGGCAACTCTTCCTTCCTCGGCAGCAAGCTCAGCTCCCTTGTTGAGCACCAGGGTCTTGCCAACAGCTTCATGAGCTTCTCCACCAGCTACAGTGACACTGGGTAAGATCCCTTTCCACCTCCCTCCTGCCGTTTAACAGTCGTTGGACTAA
This sequence comes from Aspergillus aff. floccosus IMV 01167, assembly GCA_001931935.1. Taxonomy (NCBI): domain Eukaryota; kingdom Fungi; phylum Ascomycota; class Eurotiomycetes; order Eurotiales; family Aspergillaceae; genus Aspergillus; species Aspergillus aff. floccosus IMV 01167. The sequence continues at coordinate 5,625 of MSJE01000004.1, forward strand.
CATTATGCCAGTCTCTGGGGTATCTACCTCGTTTCCGAGAACCTGACCCGCATCGACGACCTGGTTCACTTCACCCTCCGTGAGTGGTCTCGTCTGTGCTTCAACGTCACCCCCGCCGAGGTTGAGCGCGCCAAGGCCCAGCTCAAGGCCTCCATCCTCCTGTCTCTCGATGGCACCACTGCCGTCGCCGAGGATATCGGTCGCCAGATCATCACCACCGGCCGCCGCCTCTCTGCCGAGGACATCGAGCGGACGATCGGCCAGATCACCGAGAAGGACGTTATGGACTTCGCCATGCGCCGGATCTGGGATCAGGACGTCGCCGTCAGCGCTGTTGGCAGCGTCGAGGGTCTCCTCGACTACAACCGCATCCGTGCGGACACCAGCCGCAACTCCCTGTAAAACGTCGACGCCAGTTTGATCACCAGTTTTTGCGTTTCAGAGTTATGGCCAGTTCGTTTGTTTTGTTGGTGAGTAATAGATAGAGACGGTGGTGGTACGTTGGAGAGATAGCGTGTCTATGTACAGTACACAACTGTCGCTGATATATTTCAAAACTGTATTCTCTTTTGTTTCAATGAGTTGCGTTTGTAGGGGTAATTACGCCGTAGATATTCGCGTGCCCGGTGAGCCTCGTTGATGTAAGACTACCTTGCGATTAACATCCAACCAAGGAAGTGTATCATTAATATTATCAGGTATCACAGTAAATAGACATAAGAAAAGATTCCAAAGAGCGACCCAAGTCGAACCACCACTCAACCCACGCCTCATAACCACCTATCCGCCAGGACTCTACTGAGGATACGCCATCCCAGCGGGAGCCTCATACCCCGACTGCTGAATCCGTGTAGACTGGAACTGCGTCTCCTTCTCATTTTGCACCAGCGTGCAGCACGGGCAGCAGTACGACGAGAAGCAGTCACCCGCGCCCGAGCCCTCGATATTGAACCGTTTACGGATCTCGCCGCGCTTCATCATAAGGGGGATCCAGTGGAGAGCGCAGTAGCTGGTCGCGAAGTAGATGAGACACTAGTGGATCTTTGTGTTAACTGACCGTGCTCGCGTAGGTATAGAAGAAGGTGTAGGTAGACACGTACGTTGCCGTTCATGCAATCATCGGACTTCATAGACGGGTCTTCGAGACGGGCGCTCGTTCTGCCGAAGAGACCGCAGGGGAAACACCATCCGAGGAGGCCTGATGCTGTTAGCGGTGTTCGCTGGAGAGGCAAGCATGTTTGGCGTACAGGTCTCGGTGGGAGAGCAGCAGTCCCAGAAAGAGTTCGACCACTCGTGGCCGTGCTGGCCGGGAGTGGGAGCTGCAGCGTCAGGTGCACCCATTTTTCTTAGAGATATGGTGATAGGGGAGTTGATTGGGCTTGTAGCGGAGGGCTTTGGAATTAGGTGAGGAACGGCTTGGATCTTCTCAGGTTGAAGTAAATATATGCACCCTTAGAGCCGCAGATGGGGATGGGCCCAGTTTAAATGTGTCGGAACAAGAAAGCCAGTCAGTGACGAGGCTGAGAGCATCCACAGGCTATCTTCTGCCTAGAGGGTACCTAGGTTAGCCATCAAATTGTACGGCATGATCACCGGGTGGTCGAAAAACACTGATCCGCTAGGAAGAGTGTTTACGTGACACCAAAACCATCAGATAGAGACATGATTGGAGGACCGCGAGAGACAAGACTCGGTCCTAGCCTCAATATGGGACTAAGCGAGATCAATTCTCGTCGAGAGGGTCGAGAACCGCATTCATGGCAGGTCAATTTGCAGGATGGCCCCCAATGGGAATTAACACGAGCGCCAGCTTCTCCTGATTTAGAACCATTCTGTGTGTGCAAGATAACGATTGACAGTGCTCTTGCTTCGAAGAGCTTTGGGTTCTTGGCTTGGGCTCGTATCAATGTCGAAAAACTAAGGGGCTCAGCTAGTTGTGCAGTGAAAAACTCGACCCATCATAGTGGCCCACGTTATTTAGCTTTTGATAATCCCGCGGAATACGAGCCCTGCGAGTTGATCTGTTGATCTTAGGGTACGGAGGAGAATTTCAGTGGAGGAGTCTGTGTCTCCTATCCTTCCGAGGTGTTGTTGGAGGATTGTTCTTTAATTAAGCTAGTACGATAATATTGAAGAGAAGTCTTCGTTGTAGTTGACTTTTGGTGTGAAGGGTGAGAAGATGGTGGGAATGAGCCTCTTCAGGGGTGGATCCAGAGGTTTCAGCCTCGTGTTCGAAAAGAGCCGCGCCATTGAGTTTTGTATGACTTGAGCGTTGCCAAGAGGAGCCAGTCAAACGAGCCACCGATATTGATTGATCCGTGGTTGGTCGTGCCCTAAGAGATCAGGTGCTATTTTGAGGCCCTGGATATGGATGCCTACATCTCGTTGTGCGAGAATAATGGAGTGCACATGCTTTGCACTGCAACTCTCTTTTGAGCTCATCGGGCAAAAATTGACAACCTCCCGCGAACCACTAGTCAATTGGGAGTTGCATCGTCAGTGGTGTCTACAAATCGAAACCCCAGATCCAAAAAAATCTCCCTGGTCAGGTGAGCGTGTCGATAGTATAAAAGGAATGGATCCGTCGGCACAGGCCCTTTGCATGCTCTCATACATGTGAATATCAGGCTCCAACGGTTTTCCTGGACAGATTGTCCATCATGCAGTGGGCATGGTATCTGCAATGGCGTGTTCCTCTTTATTATTGTAGAAAGTCAATTGATGGACAGTCCGTGACAAATGGTTTACCAACTGTTGGTGTACTGCATCGTGTGCAATTCAGGAAGAGCACCCCTGATGGAATACTGAGGGATTCCAGTCTCCAGATTGGAAAGTTCCAGTCTCGAGGCCAGATATCCAGGCTGGTTTCTCTCTGGACAAGATCAATTAGAATGAGCTTAATCGGCCTTTATCACGGCGATACTGAGAAGCCGAAGCCGGGCTAGATCAGTGAGACCATTCGGGGGTGGCCTTTCCCCCATGGGGATCAGGTCTCCTAAACAGACAAACTCTTCAAGGATGAGACCGATCAAAGGAGAGACAGGAGTCCACTAAGTTCGTGGGGCACAATTTTCATTCTTGATAGAGAGGGAGAAACAAAAACGTCAACATAGTGGAGCCGGAAATGAGCTGTTTTCTTCGTGCCTTATGGTGGATTGTGGTGCAGTAGCAGCCACATATGGCTACAGAATTTTCTGAACGGCCGTAATTCTGTCTTCCTCGGAAGCGGCGGTTCTTTTGGCTGCTTCAATTGAACTCTAGATCTCGAGATCGGTGATTGACTCCCAGTATATATGCTCTGAGGATGATACTGTGTTCTCTGTTTCTGGTTCGGGTTCTGGTTCTGCTATCGTTTCGAAAAATGAGGTGAGAAATGCTTTGGCATTTTCTACGCTGTCCACCATCTCTTCTGTATCTATAGTTAGCGCAGGGATGTCCACCTAGTCGTAGTGCGGAGGTATATAGCTCGTTGCTTTCTACAGATGGCCTTCTCCGGCCTTGTCTATCGGCAGATGGTTCCACGCTGGGTGATGGCGATGGAAATTGCCTGCCAAGATAAGCCTCGTCTTTCTGTCTGCCCTACTCGAATGTTTCTTGATAAAAGGGAGGTCGATGTGATGCTAACCAGTTTTTTTTTTTTTTTTGGACAGTCTCCTCGATGAGCAAAGACGGCATGTATTGTGCCTATCATCTGGGCCAAATACTTGCGAAGACTCCTAACCGTGTGCGTGGTGATCTGTAGAACAGCGTATCATGACGTCATATGGCAGAACAACGCATGTCTATGCAAGAAGTGATTATAAATCAATATCCAAGTAGTTATCAAGCGGTAGTGATATATGAAGATGGAGCCGCCTTAATCTTTAGCATTCTAAAAGCGCTGGGTATGGACTCATCCGCCATTAACCACACGAATCTATTTAATATTTCTCCTCCGCAGTGGAACAAGCACAATGCTTGGATCAAAGCGACTAACGACGATGCGCACGCAGTTCGGATTAGCTACATCGACTGCGCACCATCATCCACTTCGACACCCAAGGGAGTGATACTCCTAATCCACGGTTTTCCTCAAACCTCTTACCAATTCCGCCATGTAATGCGACCACTGGCTGATGAGGGTTTCCGCGTAATCGCTCCAGACTACCGCGGGGCTGGACAATCATCGCATCCATCTCACGATTTTAGAAAGTCCACGATGGCCCGAGACCTATTTATCCTTATTCACGACAATCTTCAAATTGAGTCGGCCATACATCTTGTTGGCCATGACATTGGTGGCATGATTGCGCATGCGTACGTTTCGATGTATCCGCAACATGTGGCCAGTATTATCTGGGGTGAATGTCCGCTTCCTGGGACTTCCTGCTACCTAGCAAACAAACGGATGCCGGAGCAGTTCCATTTCATGTTTCATTGTGCACCTGACGACTTAGCACCATCGCTTGTCGCTGGGAGGGAGAAAATGTACTTGAATCATTTCTTCTCCAGGTTAAGTTTTAACGCCAACGCCATATCAGTTGCTGACTGCGAGTATTACGCTTTGCAATATTCGCAACCGGGGGCCCTTCGGTGTGCATTTGATATATATCGAGCCTTTGAAGAGGATGCTAAGGAGAACCTTGAGTCGCTGCGTCTGAAAGGCAAGTGTATGCGGCCTGTGCTCATCTTAAGTGGTTCGGAAAGTCGGCATGCTTCCGAGGCCAACGATATGGTAAGGGAGGTTTATGGCGGTGATATTCACGTTGCGGTGGTGGAAGATTCTGGCCATTACATTGCGGAAGAGAACCCTACTGGCTTTGTGCAGGCGGTTTTAGCATTTGTGACCAAGTACCTGGAACAGATGTAAAGGGGTGTATCATCAGTCAAGGCAATGTGGGACATCCATCACCTCTGACGATTCTGTGATGAAGACAGAGATAAAAACATCTATTACGGGCGCCCTTGGCAAGTCTAAATTGCCTCGAGGCATTGTCTCTCTACTTCACGATGTTAGGTAACGAAGAATGCAGCCGGGGAGTCTCTACTGGTGACCCACAAGCATCTCCAGAGCCAGTTTGGGTTCCCTAGGATCTAGGACTCCTCTCTTTAACCATGCGTAAACTATGATATCAGCGGCTTCTGTGCGAACTTTGATATAAATCTACTTACACATGTACTTCCTATCGACCATCACGCCAGCAATGCACGTGTTGCTAGGGTATCGTCCTGTGCTTAAGCCAAGGCTTCGGACGACGAAAATTAGAACTTTTCATAGTATTTACGCATAGCAGGATATATCTGATATCCCTCCATACTGTAGGTACCAGACTATTCAGACTAGAATCATTACAACCACGTATTGCGACGTCCTAATATTCGAACTTTATTCTGTTGATCTTCAGCATTACGTCTTCAATGAGAAAACATTGGCCATGTTATTCTACTCGATAGGTATAGAGAATTAAAAGCCAGAAAACATCTCGATAGACCAGCGCTATTCGGCGTTCCGAGGATCCTTTGACGATTGAGATATTCAGTGAATTGAACAGCGTATCGCCTAAAACAGACGGCAACTTAGAGTAATCGTCATACGAAAGCTCACTCAGCTGGGCAGCTGGGTCTTTCCTAATACTTGAACTCTTGACCGACAAGCTTCTCACTCATTTTCCATAGCCTCTCTGCGTCGACTCTGCTTGTTGCCCACCAGTACACTTCTTCCTTATCAGGGTCTGCGACATGGCAATCGCTTAGGAAGGCACCATTCTGCTCAGAGATCCTGGTGTCAAAGGCAGCAAAAACGTGTGTGGCAGCGCCCTAGTCCAAATCTTTGATCTTTATCTCGGCCATGCCCCATAGCCACTTATTGCCATGGATATTATCCATATCAGTGAGGTCCGCAGAGAACGCGGCCAAATCGGCACTCCCATGCGCTGCGAGGTTCGTCAAACTGACCCCCGGACATATCGGAAAGACGAGGAGGCCGCGGTAGCCGAGTTTCTCGGCCAGCGAGACGCCCATCAAGGCGTTGGCCGTCTTGGACTGGCCGTATCCTAGCCAGCGCTGGTAGTGTTCGCCCCTGTTGAAGTTCGGATCAGGCCAGCGGAAGTGGCCAACGCGGTGCACGCCGCTAGAGACAACCACAATGCGTGGGGTCTTCGAGGCCAGGATCTTTCCCATGAGGAGATTGGTGAAGAGGAAGTGGCTGAGGTGGTTTGTTTGGAATTGGCTTTCGAAACCGTCCTTGGTCAGATTGTATGGTACCGCCATAATGCCAGCGTTATTGACCAAGACGTCGATGTGAGGCACGTCAGTCCAGGAATTGACTTTCTCTGCCGCTTTCCGGACGTCGGCAAACGAGAGGAGGCTCAGGTAAAGTGGTTTGACCTTGATGCTTGGGTATGCTGTGCCTAGCTCGTCGATGAAGTTTTGCATCTTGGAGGTCGAGCGGCTAGCGAGGATGAACATAGCAGGCTGTGCCACGGCGACTTGCTTCACAACGCTTTCGCCGAGACTTCCTGGGGAGACACCCGTAATGAGAATAATCTTTCCAGCGATTTGAGGGGCGTAGTGGCGTACAAGCTCACTGGCTCTGGCCTCTTGGTTGCAGATGGGCATCATGGTTGACAAATGCGTACGAAGTAAGCCCAGGACAATTTTCGAAAGCTCTCACACCAAGGGTGATAAAGTTGAGGATGCTACGACAGGTACTAATGGCAGGTCATGGCCCTTTTATAGTTACTATTTCATGATATGGTTTTGTACCTATTCCATCGGCTGAGCCGGAGGGAATCCGATAGAAGAAAGATCACTAAACCATTTCAGGTCCTTCGTGCGAACGAATGGAACGACATAATGACGCCTTTCTTAGGTTTTATGGCTCAGCCTATCACGGTGTATCCTCTTCTGCCCTAGCCGGTATTGCTCTGTCCAGTGCAATTCTACACGGTCAAGTAGCGTACAATAATTCTGAGCAACAAAAGCACAAGCAAGATATGTACGTATCAGTGATAAGCATATGGATAAATCAGTTAGGGGCCGTAGACTGGGACCGCAGGGGCCAAATGCGCGTCCACCCTTGGAATCTAACCCTGGTCGAACCCCAACGCTGCCGGGTCCGCTCCTTGGTCCGGGCAGCTGAGGAAGAAGAATAGCAAAACAGCGGATTTTTTAATAAAATTTTTATACCTTCCGCGTAGCCAGTCCCTGTTTTGTAGCTAATTGCGCCTGTTCAGCAGATAGTCCACGAGTACTTACAGATGTACAGAAGAGAGCCAGTAAAATAGCTACGACTAATTATATATACACCGCGTATTTGAGCGAAGATACGTGTTATAGAGACGGTTAATTTAGCGTCGTTAGCAGGCTAATAGTACGGAATTTTAATGGATAGATAGCTTATAACACATGTAACCAATCACTAATTCCGGCCTAAGTAGGACCAGAGCGCTCACTGAGCCTTGACCGGTGATGAGAAATACTCAGTGAGCAACGCCTTGAGCGCCCTCATTAAAGCGGCCTCATCCAAATAAGGCAAGTCCCACCCATTCCAGAAAATCCAGTCTGTATATGTACATATGTAGTTATCCTGAAGTCTCGAAACAGAAACGTGTTTGTTATATGGGTGGGGTGGGGTGTCCATGAATGCAACCGGATGATCATTCTCAAGATAATCGTTATTGTAGATATACTCCGAGTCTTGACCAGTTACTCTTGTCATACCCATCATAGCATAGGGTAGGGGACCGAGTCACTGAAGTCTCTCGTCTCTAGGAGCATACAGAGCGAGTGATGATGGATAAACAAGACGCAAGACCTGGAATTTCATGTTGGAGCAGAAGGTGAAGAGGCCTATTCTAGCTACCCTGCGCGGTTTGGCATTGCATTTTTCACACCCACCCTCCTTCCACCAACATCAGAATGAGGGAATGGGAGACCTAATGAATGATCAGATCGTAGGAGTAGGCTGTTACATGCCGGGGGTGTCTTGGCTGGCCTGCTACATCGACCGAGTTTTGCATAACTAGGCTCCTCATACATTAGGGCGGTCTGTTTCACTTCTTTGCAATCAGAAAACTGGTCTTATCCGTGTGATATTCCTCTCGGAGTAGAGATTGTTTAAAAATCACAATTTCATCGTGGCAACGGCGCGGCCGTCAACGGTCGTTTGAGTCTAGCGCTACTTCTGTATAGGCATTGGTGATTGAAAGTTGGGTTCGAGCTTCGGCTGCACAATTTGAGAGATACACACGAAAAATATAGTTCGAAATAGCGTTTAGTTCCTGTAATTCACGTAATGTGGCCTTCAACCTGAAGAAAAGAGACAACTTTCTCCCGGTAACGTCGACTATGTTTGCTTCAAGACTTCAAGGAAGCGTCCTATAAAAATTGTCAGCCCTGATACGCTTCTATATAGAAACTCTTATTACTTACTTGCCAGTCTCCATCGCCTACTAAAGCACTGAAGTATATCTATGAAAGTTTGTCGCTCCCGGAGTAAAAACGTATCGATCCCCTCTGTATGTAATGATTTCATGGCGTCCAACACCAGAAAAAGCACTATCATGGGGAAAGGAAAAGGGATCACTGCATTTGACGTATGCCGACCCGACTGGCTACTTGACATAGCCATCAGCAAGCCGAGTAGCTCTAAGCTGGTCTGACGCCGTTGTTCGAGGTTCTCAACGATACCATGGCTTGCCCTGTGCGGCCGGTAATAGGTGTGTATGCATAACTTCGCCCTGATAGACAAATCCGGGACGCTTAGTCACACTGAAAAGTCTGTAAGAGCGTATGAATCTTACGCGAAGGCTGTAGCAATGGCTCTATGCCACAGACGGTCATTTTGGTGGCCGGAACATTCAGCCAGTAGGCTTTGGAGCTCAGTTTCCAGGGTTTCAACCTGGCTCATTCGTGCATCGGTACACGAGCTTGATATATCGGCAGTTGTAGTAATGCATAGGGTCGTTTGTAGGCGGTCCAAAATATCACATGCATCCGCTTCGCACTTTAAGGGAACGTGGATATTTTCTGAAGGAGGTTAGGTTGGCAAATTCAAACGCAATAGCGTGAAGGTCAGACCTGCAACGTCAAACTTCAGGACCGGAGAATAGTCGTAGATTATAGGTTTCATGAACACCTTTGAAGTCATTTTGATATGTCTGGCGTAATTCCGTGATATTAACGAACGAGAGCTCCACGAAACACACAGGGCAAATGGAGTTCTACCTGTCAACAACGTAAATTCCAAGGAGAAGGCTCATCTTCTCCTCTAGATCGTTCGTCAATTCTGATGTCTGAGAAATATCGGATGCAGCTGAGTATAGTCCAATGGCATTTGCCATTCTGGAGCAAGTGCCAATTGTGAGATAAGCTTGGTCTTCCATACATTGAGCGTATTCGTACAGCGCAATCATTACCCCCGATTGAATCAGCTCGATGCACGGTTCCTTTAATGACACAAATAAGGAGTGGGTGTATTTGCAGACCCGGTACAATTCTGTAGGAGATGACGTGCTAGAGGCAACGGAACTATCCGCCGGCTCCTCTGTTAGTAAAAGAATACTCGTAATGAAGATTAAGAAGGGGCCATTTTGGTCGAGCCTTTCGGACTCTTGGATTCGCCACTCGAGTCTTTCTCGGGACATAGCCGGCAGATGGTCGTGTATTAAGTCGAGATATTTTTCGCCCACTGCGCGCACCGAGGTGCCTTTATCTTCTAGAATCTTGGACAGATTCATTGCTACGATAAGCTCCAAGTAAGACGGTTGAAGCAGACCGGGTTTCAACTGCCAATCGGATCTGTTGCTTTCATTTGCCTCGATGTTTAGGTTGACGCGTTGACCAGATTCCCCAGAGGGTCGCTCTATCTCGGACGCAGGAACCCGTGACTCGAGCCTCTCCAGCCTGTCAAAGATGGCTTGGAATTGAGCCGTGAAATCTTTTGTCCCCGTTTCTGCTGCATCATCATATGTGCAAGGGAGGGAAAGCCTAGATATGATCAGTTTCATGAACATGCCTCCTTAGAAACCGGGCGGTGACAAATACCTTGAACAGCGATTGCAGGTTGGTAGAGTCTTGTCACACTTCTTCTTGCTAGATTTGCATTGGACGCATATTCGGGATGCAAATTGGGCCACTGCAGAATTATCAGAGCCGAAACTTGTGGCCATAATGGAGGGATGGGACGAATGGTAACTGACTTAAGAGGACCAGAACACACACCTAATTAACAGCACGAGGCAACTTAAGGGAGCCTAATGTGGGATCCCACGTGACCTATACCATATCCCACGTGATGGCCTCTGCGTTTGGCGCCACAAACGACGGCGTAGTGGATACGGGGTTCAATCAATGGAATCATCAGAAGGCGGCCTAAATACCTAAATCCCTTGGCGATTTATGTGTGAATGGGTGGCTAGTACAGAGTAATGCTCAATGCCAGATAGTCCACCGAACTATGGATTCCAACACCCTATACGAAGTACTGTTGTGCTTCAAGAGTGTTGTGAATCGAGGCTCGATGAAGTAGACTTTAGAGCTTTCTATACAGATTTTATTCCGCAATTCCAATCAACCTGATATTCATCTTGTACATAGACCCCCTTGTTGCAGTTGTGAATAGCAACAACCAGCCTCTCTCCGTCTGTGATCCAGAAGGTTGATTGTTATTATTCACACCTGAAAACATAAGGGTTCTCCTCATATAAGTTGGGAACATCAAATACATTTCCAACCGATCTTAATTCGCGATCAATTCCGTATAGGAAGTCATAATGTCTACTTCATCGAGCCTCGTTCCATGACAAGTACTATCACCGTGTAAGTACTTATAAGGGAAACGCTTTATATTCCATCTCAATGAGCAAAGGTTGCGGTAACCGACAGGATTGGAAACAATTATACACACAGCAGATAAACTGGCCTTTGGTGGAGGCTGTGGGCCAGCATTGGATCCTACTTGATACGCATGAGGCGCGTGGCTTGCCTGATACAATGATCTTTTCCCGTCATCTTCCTGACGAACCAGCTCCATGGAACCCAACTGAAGAGCTGTCCCGTGCCACCGGAACACCAATGGGGACCATCATCATCAAGGAGCCCTTTGTTTTGTATTTTGCTCGCGCTCCGTGACCGAGAACGTCAGCCTTAATATTGGATGCGACAACCGGGATTTGTTCTGGAATTTTAAGCCAGCCGGTCTGCGTGAGCCGGAATGTCTCCTATGGCGCAGATATAGAAATCAGGATCACCGGTGCCGGCTATCACTCGAAATTTCGCGTCGCCTTTGACCCATCCATCCGCAGTACGGGCTTGGTCGAGCATTCTAGACTTGCGTGCCAAATTGACGTTGAGTCCCGACTACGCGGGCCCTTCCCGCTCGCTGCCATAATCTACCATAATCATATAGTGTCCATACCTCAGCGGCCGCGGGCTCGTCGGCAATGGCGACCGCCAGAGGACCCGCGGCCGCTGGGTGGGTACAGAAATCGCCAATCAAGAACGCCATCCTTTGGCCTATCTTGGTAATCTACTCATGAATTTCTTGAATTATTCATGGTGGACCGATTAGAAGTAAAAGCAACCAAGAACCGGTTCTATATTGGTTCACTTGAATAGCTGGAGGCATTATGCTGATTATGACCTTATTGCCTCATTCAGGTTCGCGACGCACTGGCTTGGCTTGGGGATCGGGAAATTATAAATTACACTCTCCCTACCTGCCACAATTTAATCCGATCAAGATCTCTTTCCCTTGAAAGAACCTGACTTAACGAAGACGCTTATTCAATCAAAGTACCGAAATGGCCATTGTTGCTGTCTCTGGTGGAACCGGTAAAGTAGGCCGGGCGATTGTTGAAGCCTTGAAGAGCAAGACCAGCCATACAGTCTCCGTTCTGGCGAGAAGTGTACGTGACTCTTGCAATGCAATGGCTCTGTATACCAGCTGACCGTCTGATCAGGCAAATGATCAGTTGTCTCAAACGCTGCGCGTCCCCATCATCCCGGTCGACTATTCAAATGTTGAGTCGCTGAGAAAGGTGTTGGAGGATAACAGAATAGACACAGTCATCTCCTCTGTTCCCATCTCCGATGCTACAGCAACGGAATCTCAGCTCAACCTCATTGATGCAGCTATCAAGTCACCAATCACCAAGCGTTTCATTCCGAGTGACTTCGGTATCATCTACAACGAAGCGTAAGGGTCATAACAGATTCGCTTTCTCGTTACCGCTGCTGACCCTGCATAGCCATGCTGCAGTATTTCCACTTATCAAGGGTAAAATACTGGCAGCGGAAAAGTTGAAGTCTTCTGATCTGGAATACACCCTGATTTCAAATGGGTTCTTCATGGATTATTATGGCCTCCCTAAAGTGAAGAGCTACCTGCAGCCTTTTGTCTTCGCTGTCGACATCGCAAACAATACTGCAGCCATCCCTGGATCTGGTAACACACCTGTGGCATTCACACACACTTTCGATGTTGCCCAGTATGTGGCCGCCCTCGTCGGCGAGGACAAGTGGAATGAGAGAAGCATCATCATCGGCGATAAGTTAACATGGAACGAGTTTGTCTCTCTTGCTGAGGTTACCAAAGGTTTGTATATGCAGAGCTCTGCCTAGGTTTTGACCCGTTCTAACATACAAACTCTAGGGACCAAATTTGACGTGAAATATGACAGCGAGGAGAAACTGAAGACTTTCCAAGTGACCGAACTTCCGTCGCATTTTCCGCTGTATCCTTTCCTTCCTAAGGAGCAGCTTCAATATATCTTGGCTGTATTCGGCCAATGGACTGAGACAGGAGCCTTCAATTTGCCCGAGGAGGATACACTCAACAAACGCTTCCCGGAGATTAAACCCCGTCCTATGGCTGAACTGCTGCAGCAAGCTTGGAAAGCTTAGACCATCGGATTTAGGAGATTGAAGATTGGGCCATGTGTCTATGGAATTCAACAGACTCAATTTTGGCGAACAAAGAGATTGAGATCCACGTCGATGAAGTTCAAAAACACTACTCTGCGCTATATATGTACTGGTTGATCATGTGATAGTGTAGGGGATTTTGGGCCAGTGTCAGTCCAATCTGCTGGTATGATACAATGGCACTCGGCTCCTCATATAAGAACGTAGACGCGAATACAGATATACACGGACTACGCAGCTTATGTATCTTTTCTACAATACTTAGCTCCATGGAGTTCTCTTCATAAAAAAACAAATATACGTCCCGGCTTAATGTAGCCTCATAATATGGCTCAGCAATCGTCGCGAGGTCATAACGGCCATAGACTCCAGGATGAAAACAGAACTTCCAAATTCATCACTCGCGGGCAAAATTGGCAACATAATCTCATGGAAGTTAGTTTCAAGACCAGGTCCAGGCGATGACGTGATGATCTAGAAGAGACCCAAGATGATGCGAGGATGATTGCTTCCCCTATCTCCGGTCCGTGGAGCAAGCTCTTAGTGCACATCCCCATGGTTTGGGAGGTGACCTTTCCGATCAGTGCTCCCAGCTAAATACAGACGTAAACCGATCACAATAACAACTTGGCTCTCATTGTCTGGATGAGTACGATTGAGATTGTTATGATTCACATCCGACTTCGTAAGGAGTTATATACAATATAAATATCAGATTAAATTCTGATCAATCTGATTTAGTCCGAGATAAGCCCCGTATACGAAGACATATTGTCTACTTGATCGATGCTCAGCTCACAACACGGGTGCTCATATGCCGGAACGAGTTCTTTGGCCAGATTTTACGAGGTTCCATGCGATCTATTCACCGAAAATGCCAGGATAAGAAGGGTCAGAAAGTCCTACAATAAGCAGGACACCACAGAAGCTAACATAACATCTTTGACTACTGCTATTGACGCCACCAAATTTGGCGGTTATATATTGTATCAGAAATAATCGGGGTTTCTAAGTACGTGTATGTCTCCAGCACATCCCAGTTGAGCTTCACATTCTCTAACAGCATTGTCAGGGACATTTTCAGTCGCATTACTTGCAGCCCATCGATGCCAATAGTTGCTAATCATGTACTAAGCTACCCGGTGATATATCTACATTAAGTCATCTGGCCTTCCACTTTTCACTTTCAAGGGTTCCCAGTAAAGTCTTCCATGTAGGTGGGCTGCTTCGTTTGTACTTGTTTTTCCGCAGCCCGAGCGTTAACATGTAATCTCTCAATAAGGCTGTGTCTTTGATAGCTAGCTTATCTTCTCAGCAATCCTCGATCGAAGTGCTTGGCTCAAACTAAAACGGGTTCTCGAGTGGTATCCGTATTCTCTGTATATCAAGTATGTTTTATCTGATTCATATGCTAAGAGTACTCTGAGAGCAGTGACAATATTCTTACGCATCGTTTCTGCCAACTTATCTAGTGCCGCATGAACGTTGCGTAATAATGATTGTTCGTGGCTGTTGGTGTTCATGTGTACTGGAAGTGTGGACATTGATCTAGCAGTTACATTTATTGGGCACAGGAAAGTACCCTTGCGGCAAGGCTAGCTCTCAATCCGTGGATTAGATCAAACTGATTCGACGTGTCTCGCGTACAATGCTTATAGATTATGGAGGGGACGAGAGGAAAAGCGCCTGGCTCAGTACTGGTCCCCAGTCGCAGATCCCGATGGATCGACTACTACGTACAGCGTCCGATGTGGATCCAGTACGTTGTTGCCCACTAACCGGGCCGATCAGGGGTTCCACAACATGCGGAGAATTAAGTAATGCATTGCCTTGAACACCTGGCGCTGGACCTACCCCGCCTGTCCTTAGCTCCTGCGGCTGATTGCAGAGACTGAGCAGTTTTATCTTTTTGACTTAAATCACGATTTCGGTAATAGATCGTCGTACTGTGTCCTGTGAGTACTCGAGCGTGACTGCTTCTAACCGAAAGGAGTTATCACATACTCATAGTAAAAGTACACACACACGATGTCCAATTGGCTACTAGATCCGATCCACGGATTTACCGGCTGAAAACAACAGTGGGTCGCGTTCATGCGAGTTCAACCACCAGTGTCACGATCATATGCAAGCTGGCCAAGTCCGCAGCGCCCTCTTCCTTACTCCAGTACTCCCCTCTCTATACCACCACACTATTAATAACAAACAGCACTACGTACTGTGGGCACAGTTTACAACTCGACTGCTGTCTCCGCTTTTACTCCACCAGAGAAATGCGATTTAAGATTTCTAGCCTTCCAAAGAAAGTACTTCGAGGACTGCGGCCCTGGTAATTGGCCACCAGATAGTTTATGGACGATGAGTATACGCGCACCCTGCTGGGTGACGTCAAGGGATGCCGCTCTGACCTTAAATGCTTTGATATAGCGGTTCGTGGAGGCCGTTCGTCCCGCGGAGTCTCGGGGTCGGTTCGGAATGAGGTTCCACACGAGGCAGTGCATCTGCCATGTAGGGAAAGAGTTTTTGCCATGGGTGAGCAAAACTATATGATAGGACTCACTCTTCGCCATTCAACGTCGTACTGCGAAATAGAAGGTACCTTCCTAACTACCTATACGCTGTAGTACTTTCCAACGGCGCACTCGATCTCACTGCGTATCAAATTCGCAGAGTCTTCTTCCCAGAGATGGCAACGAGCTCGTTAATGGCATCGTGAGAGCTGCGAGAACCTTGGAACACAGGTACCTTTGACTTTCCCCTCCTTAACTACCTACGCGTATGCAGTACCCATGCTGCTCAGCATCTCCACATGCTGTCTGCAATTTCTTCTTTCAGATCCTTCCACAGCACCAGCCAGCCACACGGCTGGTCGATGGATCTGCGTCTTTTCTCCTGTACGGAGTACGCCGAGTGTGCTGTTTGTGGTAGGCGCAAAGCGCGGACTGTGTATGCAGTCGTATGCAATGTACAACACTTTGAAGTAAAAGATTTCTATGCAAGATTGGCTGGAATCCGCGTCATCCAGTACATCCAGTATCTGATCTCTAAGTTTGAATTCTTCTGTGAAAGACAGCGGCATGGATCTGCTGTGGGCACTTATTTGGAATTATCAATGATGCGCATACATGCCAGACTACTGTACATTATAGGCAGTCTTCTACAATAGGACCTACCCCCATCTACCTGCGACAATTGCATGCGTGCATATATCGTGGCAAGACGACGCGAGGATGACGGCATTCAGCTGAGCTGAGATGATAATCCCTGAAACCAGTCAGTTAATCAATCAATCTCTGCGCCGGAGATGCCGTACCGACCCTCGCGGCCATGTAATGTGCCCCGAGACTGGAATATAAATAGACCTCTTTTTCTCCGTCAAAGGAGGAAAGAGAAACAGCAACAACGAAATTCCTCATAAAATCTCAGCGCAAACAGCAATCATGAAGTCCTCCAGAATTATTGCGCTCGCTGCCTTGCTTCCCTTCGCGCTGGCTAAACCTCCCACGCCTCCAACTGGAATGGTAAGTGCACAGCTTGTGCATCGATTGGTGGTATGTTTGAATATACTGAATGTACTGATTATAACGACAGGAGGAGTGGTGCAAGCAAAAGGGCGACGGTACGTTGGTGTACTCGGGATGTAGTGAGACGACCCGATCACACTGACCATGCCACAGATCAGACGCTCGAGTACAGCGAGAAACAGCAAAAATGGATCTGCGTGACATTGGGGCAGTCGGATATCTGCGGCACTGGCCAAGACCAGTCGACCTGGCATAAAGATCCCACAACGGGTGACTATGGGTGCTGCGACAAGGGTGAGGAGTGGGTTGTGGATGAGAAGAACAAAAAGCAGGGCTCTTGCTGCGCCAAGGGCTTGATTTACAGCTTTGATGTTGCCGCTGGTGAAGGCGCCTGCTGCGACGATGGACAAGTCTTCAAGAGTGGATCCTGTACTGCCCCTGGGGGGAGTGATAAGCCTAGTGAGTGAAGATCTCCTTGTCCTGGAACTCGAGCGCTGATAGTGCTTACAAGAAGTCCCCTCCGGCACCTGTGGAGCATACCTCAAGGATGCTAGGCTGGAGAGCCTGCTTCGCACTCTGCTGGTGCCGTGCTTCCCCTACGGCCAGGAGACCTTGAACATATTCATTGAATACTATATCTCCATTCTCCATGGCGGCCTCGATCTCATCGAGATCATCTACAAGAACGGCTGCGATGATCCGCAGCCTTCGCCTTCTCCCGGCCCCAAGCCGAAGCCTCACCCGTGGTGGAACTGCGGCGACAAGGAGCCCTGCAGATGGATTTCCCTAGAAACTAACGACATCAAAAAGTCACTCGCGGCGACCGGCGCCTCTACCAAAGCCCAATTACCTAACCCGAACTATCCCAAGGCGGACTATGAGTACCCCTTTGATGTGTGGTTGACCAAGTCCCCTGACGATGACCTGGATGTTTACATCAAGGGCAAAAAGATCCAGCCTCAAGCGTCGGGGACGAGCTATTTGATTCCTGGCGGTAAGCGAAGCCCTCGGACGGTTGTGTCCGTGTCTAGAGAGACAGATTTGCTGTAGCTAACAAGTACTAGGCACCAAGGCTAAAGATGTCAAGTATTCTTCCTCCAAAGGAGCGCAGATCAATTTCTACGGCAAATGCACTGAGGATACCCCATGCATCGGCAAGAGCGTTGAACCGTGGACTAAGAAAGTCGTGTATCCGCCGCCCGGAAAGGATGAGCTCGATATCGACGTTAGCATGTACGACTTCGACTTCATCTTTACCATGACGGACGACTCCATCACAACCGAGCAGTACACCGTGTACGCCGACGGCGAGAAAGTCGGCATGACCCATGGCCGGCTAACACTGGGCGACGACAAATACAACACGGACCACATCAACATCCAGCAGGTGGGAGTTGCCGCGTATGTCGTTGCCAATGATGGTTTCTGGGGATCATACCGGATCTCGAAGGGTGAGTGGATCGATCATTGATACAGAGAGGCGTGCTGGTGCTGACTGGAACAGACACACAAAAGATCACAGTGAAGATGACCGATCGCGAGGCGGCTTACCCCACGGATGAATGGTCGTACCGCATTGACAAGCTCTGTGATTGCTAGGTGGATCATGATGGGGTCAAGGATCGTGTATAGGATGATTATTAGACATTCAACATCGGCAGCCTCAGCCATTCAACACGAGGCTGTCATCGAGGTCAGATAAGTCATAGCCAGTTCAATGCATAAGAGTGGAGAGTGAATAGAGCCATGAAAATGTAGAGAGACAGAGAGGAGTGCTCTGTACAGAATTAGGGCACGGATGGTTCCGCTCCACCCCCGCCATTTCTTCCCCGCCAACTTCTCCTTCTCCTTCTTTCCTCCCCATTGATTGACCTTTCCCCTCTATTCCTAAAGGAATAATCGTTGGGGAAGTCTCTCCAAATATGGAATTTTCTGGGAACAAAAGATTTCACCTGTCTTGAATTGCGATGTGCTGGTTGATTGCGTGGTGTTTGCCTGCAATAATAGATTCAAATCGTACTTGAAATCAGTTATGATCAACTTCCGGAGGGGGTCAAGGTGTTCCACGATGTCAGCATTAATGGGAGCATGACAAGCTGGAAACGTCCAAAGGATAGAAACGCTTGAAAATTGAGTGTGAGGACTTTGAGAACAATTCGGCAACAGGCCCAACGTCATCAATCAATCAAGATTCTAATTAACCTGATGTAGCCAGCCTACCTAGTACTATTGGAAGGATCCACAGAAAGTCTGACCCAAACCAATCAACGGAGTCCCTCGCTTAAAATTAGCCGACTGACGGATAGGGCCTCCAACTGCCCATTTGGGAATCTTCAAGTCTGGTCAGCACCGCAAGGGAAATTGGACGCGGGGGTTTCCGGCCCGGTCGGGAAGGTGGTGCTGGTGGTTGGAATTACCCGATGCGTCGTCTCGGGGGCCGTGTAGTTCTCCATGCAAGAAACCCACCACGTCCTCTCCATCTGGGGCTGATCAGATGCGGAAGTTGAGCTTTCGATTGAATCCTTCTAGTTTTGTGCCTACTCTGTGACTTCCTCGCTTGAACCTGCTTCTCTCTATGTCTGCCAATAATGGCAGATCCAGCCCCCAGTTATCGGCCCGCGCCTAAGTTCACCAGATGCCGCACCGGGTGTCTGCGATGCCGAGTGCGACGACGGAAGTGTAAGAGATATCCTTCTCTGTCGGCGTGACGTCGGCGCAAAACATATGACCTGTATGGCTAACTCATCACCGCTGTCGTCTGTAGGTGATGAAGGAAAGCCCCGATGTCAGAACTGCATTGACAAGAACTTCGACTGCCATTATGGCCTGCAGGTGACGTTTCTGACAAAGAACTCCATCACAGTCGACGCAAGGGAGCTGCAGACACCCGAGACCGATGAAAAGTACAAGATCCAAGTGGGGACCCTCTTCTGCTGCTAGAACCTGTGACCTTGATGCTAAACCAGCTAGTTCGTCAAAGAAGATCCTGTGGCATATAACACCGATGGCTCCGCCGAAGACTCGCCCTCCCCTACTCCTCATATCACAGCTGCACATTTCTCAAGCTCACCGCCAAAGAGCATATCTGTAGTATACAACCCCAACGACAGACGCATATCCGGGGTAGACAATGAGCCCAATCCAATTGGACACTATGTTGATAAGAGCCAAACAAAGAGTGCGCACGGAGAAGCAAAGGCACCTAGCCACAAAATTCCCTTCAGCGATAAGGATGAGTCGGCAATACGGGGTCTGTTGGCCTTGGGATCCAGCGCATCCCTGAATGACACGTCTCCTACCGTGGAGGCACCAGCCTCTGTTACAAACTTCGTCCCGAGGAGTACTTTGTCGCCGCTGATAACAGAGACTCCTGTTCAAAGAGAGGGAACTTCACCCGCAGCACCTTATCCTTTGTTCAGAGAAATGGGTCTGCCTTCTGCCACTGAGCCATTTTCCCCAAATGCTGCCCCTATTGCTTCGGTACCAGAGACTCGCAAACTAGAACTGCTACGTCACTACCAATATCACGTTGCCCCTTGGGTAGGTACAGCCTATGATTCTACACTGTGTTATATCTCGTTTCTAACAATCGGTGTCTCATTAGCTTGATCTTAGTGATATGACACGGCCGTTCGGACTTACTGTCGTTGATATAGCCGTCAAGTCCAACATTCTCATTCATGCGGTCATGGAGCTTTCGAACGCGTGTGCTACTCAACAATTATCGGACAGAGAATATCAATCTCGACCAAGTTTCTCATCTCATGCTCGACAACTACCGCCGAATAGACAAGGCACAAGCCTGAACATGAACTCAACCGAACTTTCGTTGTTCATCCTCTTGGACGAATTGCGCGCCCTCGTCTCGAATATCCCGACAGCCTGGAAGAATGCCAACTGCAGTGACCCTAGGCTTCAGGAGTCTCTGGTACAGCATGCATACGGGACTGACATAGAATCAGTGATGTATTGGATGTTTCTACGACTAGGTATGTCAATCAGCTTGGATTGAATACGGATACATTTGTCTAATTGCCGTTAGAGTTGGGCATCGCGTTGGCGAACAATGTTTCCATCCGAATTCCACTTCCAATGTCCGCTGTTCCGAATCTAGCCTTACTTTCTCGTATAGAAGACGTCCATGATAGAGTTCGACACTATACTCGCGTGGCCATCTGGCTTTGCGGGAAAGCCCTGATCCTTTACCATCAGGAATCGATGTCTCAACAAGATTCGACCCATCAACAATTGACAGATGACTGGTTGCAAGCCTTTGAGGAACTTGACCAATGGTACCGGATGCGGCCCCAGGAACTTCAGCCGATAGTGGAGCTCCACAAGAGCGATCCAATGCTCAATCCCGAGAGTGAATTTCCTCTCTTGTTATTCTCAAATGCAGCCGGACCCTTCAGCAACCAGGTATATCACACAGCAATGTTGTTATTGTTACAGTGCAAGCCACGGACTGCATTGATCAATAAACCACACTCACCAGCGTTGTCTCCATTATGGCATGCGCAACGGATTTGTGGCATTGCACTGAATAATGATCGGCGAGAATGCTGGGACCCTTGCCTGCTAGCCTCATTTCTCGTTGCAGCGAGATTCATGACCCATGAATCTCAGCAGAATGAGATCATACAAGGATTTGACAGTATTCGAAAATTGACTGGCTGGGATGTCGGCGAATACTTATCGCACGTACGCGAGGATTGGTCCTTCTTAGACAGCACATGACAAAAAATCCTCGCAAAACAAGACATCGCGTTCAGGTCTCTATCCTATGTGATCCATGTGGTCGGAAAAACTGCTGGTTCAGGTCACTCTTCGTTCGACGAGTGCTGTAACCCCACGAGACTTCCAGATCATGAATTCGCCAGCAAGTTCCCCAACCCGTATTCGCTTCAATGTCTCGGATCAACTTGACGATCTCTTCGTGCTCCGATGCGTGACTGAACAGTCGGCCTGCAATCCACAGAGGCTGAATGGCATTGTTCAGACACCCCTGATGGGGGTTGGTGAGGGAGATGCCGCAGATTCGACGAGCGTGCCAGAGCGTGGATAAGCTAGGAGACCGAGGAAGATTGATCGCCTTTGGCATCATTTTCAGCAGTAGAATGCATGCAGTATGGTATAGTTGGTTTGAAGATATCGCCGCCCAATGCGCAAATAGGATGCGCGGGAAGGGCTTGCTGTTCACTGTTTGGATAGGGATTAGTTCCGAGGGCCTCTCAGCCAGCCAACACTGCAGGTCATTCCAGAGCTGGAGCCAACGTGACCTGAATAGCTCCAAGGTACATCCGTTCTGCTCCCCCAACTCCAGGAACTTTGTGCGATCTGATACAATCTCTGTTGCTCTTGCGCACAGGTAGACTGCGTAATTTGCATGCATATCTGGCGACTTGACATCGCGAAATAAATTGTAAGCGTCTTCTTCTCCACAGCCAGCAGGGATCCACTTGGAAGGATGTAGGAGAGTGGTTTGGGTGCCATCGGAGATAAGCGCACCACAGAGATCTATTTCATGTTACTCCTCGCACTCTAGATAATGCAATGTTGTCACCGACAATGACTTACCCATTCTAGCGTAGCACCAGAACACTGCCTGTAGCAAGCCTTGACTGAACCCGTGAATGCCGAACGCATCAAACAAGGCCGCACAGCCTTCAAGGTGGCGGCGCCAGTCCTGGGCGCGTGCAGACATCATCTCCAAACAACACAAAAGGACGCAGGCGGCAACAATCTTAGGATCACGGACCTGGAGGACCGGGCCCAACAGTCTAATCGCCTCTTGGTAGAGCTCGAGACTATCAAATTGATCTTTGATGCCAGCCTTGCGCTCCAGGTGTCTTGCAGAGATAGCCAGAATGGCATAAGAAAGCGGGGGAAACGTCCGTGCTAATGCGGGAAGTTGCTGCTGAAAACTGCATTGTGAGTCAAACATATCGAGCTGGTATACAATGTTAGCTGCTTTCGCCTAGAAGAATTCATAGCATAACGGGGAACACCCACCCACGGCGCAACTTGCGTTATATAATTTTTCAAATACTCCACGCGCCGACTGCTGGATAGAGGCGGCCGATGCGACTCCCATTGCTGCGCAGGCAGGGGAGGGCCAGACGACTCTAACTGATCGGCCGATTTATCGTCTAGTCTCCCGACAGCGGGCGTTGCTGCGCGCGTGGGCGCAGCCGAATAGGCGAGGGAAAAGAGTATACCTCGGAGTTCTTCCTGCGAGGCTAGAAACCCGGGGTCTTGGGCGAAGCCATCCTGGTACCAGCCGTTGGAGGGAGAGTCGAATGTCGCGCCCGAGTGCGGGGAGCTGTAGTTATGGCCGTTGTAGTCTGCTGGCGACAACGGATGGCGAGCGTGCCATTCGCCCGGCGATGGGCCGGGAATAGTAGCCTCCGCGGGGGGCGGGGGTGCTGGTAAGTCAGGGTGGGATTGAGAGGTGCGTTGGCGCTTTTGAGGGGGTTCCTCGGGGAACATGGTGAGCTTCTCACGATAGTCGATAGTAACTAGCGCTGAGAGAAGCGGAGTGAAGCGATAGTCGGAAGTTCGGGGGAATCTGGGGGTGTTTTAAGTCGGGACTCATTATTGAGAATGCCGGGCCGGGGCCGAAATAGAAAGTCTGGGGAGCCAATAGTGGGTGGCTGCCGGTGGTTAGCCGCGCATGACATCCAACTCCACCCGTTGTTATGAGGTTTACCACTAAAAATACGATCCATGAGAGATGTGTCGACTTCCATCCATGCGTCGCTGTAGCTATATTCGAAGTGGACGTACCATAATACTAAGCCCGAAGCAACACTGCCGCTCAATCTCGAAATTCCCATCGCCCCCCTGGGGGTTTCAACGCACCACATATCTGCATCGAAATGAAGTTCTCACGATGAATTCTTCAAATTCACGCGTGGGCGCTTTATTGTTGATGAGGCAGAAAATCTTCGCGCCCGAGAGGTCAGATTCGACATGAACAAGCTCGCCACGACCGCAGCAGAATCGGTCGGAGCCAGCCAATGCATCTCTATCAAAAAGTATCCCGATGGCATGTTTAGCAAAGCATATCTCATGAAGATGGAAGATGGCCGAGAAGTTGTAGCCAAAATGCCTAACCCGAATGCTGGCATTACACACTTTACCACGGCCAGCGAGGTCGCCACTCGTCCTGAGTCCTGTCAATGCTAGATCTTGCTGACGCCTTTGGCCTGGGAGGCGAGAAAAGTACTTGACACACCAGCCTCTCGTGTCTACGCGTGGAACTCACAAGCAAAATCGCACCCTGTTGGGGCTGAATCCATCATCATGGATAAAACTGTGGGTGTTCCTCTGTACCAAGTATGGGACACCATGAATCTGCCACGGAAGCTACAAATGCTTCTTGCATTGACACGCCTCCAAAATCAATGTCTGAGCGCTTCATTCTGTCATTACGGCAGCCTGTACTATGGGGGAGACGTACAAGCACTAGCAGGCAACTACTACTTCAAGGATGGCAAGTCTGTAAGAGGTTCGGAGTTTTGCTATTGGCCCAGCTACAGGTCGGGACTGGCTTGATGCAAAGCGATCGCGTTTGTATATCGAGAGAGGGCCCTGTACGACAAATTTCACTTCATCCTCGTGCAGTACTGACAAATTTTTAGGGGCTTCCCTAACGCAGTACCGCCTTCGATGGTTCACCACACCAAAACGGAAAATCTACGTGTCACTTTCAAAACGACCTTTCCACCCCTTCGTCGCTACAGACTACTACTGAGCACTTTCAATTACCTCGTGTATTGCCTGATTGTCCGACTTCCTTGCCGAATTCCTTTTCATCTTGAAGATGGCCTGCAGAATGGCGTCACGGTCCCGCATGATATTCACTCTCCGACTTATGAGTTTACCCCGTACCACCGCGATATTCGTCTGTACGGATCCACAAACCCACAAACTCGCACCAATGTATACAAACGGCCAAGGAATCGCCCCGGTTCCTGAGCATGTCGGCGGAGACAGCCGTATTGCATGACGTCGGGCCGGGGAGGAATCAAGCGAATTCTGGGGCAAGAGGGTGTCCGGGGGTAACCTGTGGCTCGGACTGCCTCATCTGGATGTGGGAACAGTCCCCATCCGGGGTACCGTGTTTTCGGACCCAGGTCACTCGTATCAAAAATGGACTGACTGTATAAATTATAACCTTCGCGCGTTTCCGTCTTGGGGAGCTTTTTTGCTTATGTATCGCTCAATTTTTATTCTTGTTTTGGAGGGACACGGGCTATCTCAGTGTCAAGATGGTGAAGCTTAACATGTTCGGGACGGGGTTTACCCTCCAAGCTGCAATCTTTTGTGCTTGTTCAATGGCCTTCATATTATTCGGTATGATATACAAACAGTCTAATTGTACTAAATGGTTGACTGGGCCCGGATATTGACAACACCAGGTTACGACCAA
Source organism: Aspergillus aff. floccosus IMV 01167 (assembly GCA_001931935.1). NCBI lineage: Eukaryota > Fungi > Ascomycota > Eurotiomycetes > Eurotiales > Aspergillaceae > Aspergillus > Aspergillus aff. floccosus IMV 01167. The sequence goes on from MSJE01000004.1 coordinate 30,489, forward strand.
GGCGTCTTTCCGGAATCATCGAAAATGAAGACTTCCGCGCTGCTATGGGCAACCCTGGGGACAGTTTAACGGGTATCATCGTTTCTATCTACAACCTGGGCTGTTTCTCCGGGTGTGTTGTGAACTTCTTCTTGGGCGATTGGCTTGGAAGACGACGTGCTATGTGGCTCGCCATGTTCTGGGTTATCGTGAGTGGACTGTCAATATCCAGGCAACGAGGATACGCTGACAGGAAGATACTAGATTGGCGCCACTTTACAGACGTCAGCTTTTGGTGTACCCCATATGATGGTCGGTCGATTTGTTGCTGGCATCGGTACAGGTATCGAAACATCTACCGTTCCCATGTACCAGGCAGAACTCTGCGAGGCCGACAAGAGAGGTAAACTGGTCTGCAGCGAGCCTTTGCTTGTTAGTATCGGGATTGTGGTCAGGTTCGTCGTCGTTGGGCAATAATTTGGCACACACCTATCTGATACTCCTCAGTTACTTTTTCGACTACGGAATGAGCTTTGTTGGCGGCCAGATCGCTTGGAGATTACCCATTGCATGCCAAATGATCTTTGCTTTCGTGGTCATCCTCCTCGTGTTTGGTCTCCCTGAATCCCCTCGGTACTGCTACCAGGAGGGCCGAGAAGAGGAGGGATTACAGATACTGAGCGATGTCTATGGAAGACCTAAGGATGATCCCGGAATCCTGGCTGAGCAGGCTGATATCCTTGATGCCATTGCCATCGAGTCGAGGAATGGCGAATACAAGTGGAGGTATGCTCTCGTGTGATTGGGGCTGGGTTGAAAACAGACTAACGACACTAGGAACATCTTCAAACAGGACGAGGTTTGCACCGGCCAGCGAGTCTTACTCGCGTACGGCATGCAGTTTATGAACCAGCTGGGAGGCATCAACCTGATTGTCTACTATATCCCATCAGTGTTGAAAAACAATGTCGGCCTCACTTACGATCTCTCCATGATCCTCGGAGGCTGTGTTCAGATCTGCTTCTCTATAGGCAGTTTGTTCCCGACTTTCTTTGCAGACAGAGCAGGTCGCAGGCGTCCTATGATGTGGGGATCAATGGGTCTTGGAATTTGCATGATGATGGTTTCGATACTTCTCAGCTTTAAGGGAAAGTCGAATGCTCATGAGACTGCATCGGCATCCGTTGCATTCTTCTTTGTCTATATGCTTATACACGGAGCATCTGTGAACTGCATCCCGTGGTGCTACGTGCCCGAAATTTTGCCTCTTCATGCTAGAGCAAAGGGCACTGCTATTGGCGTTTCCTCCAATTGGATTTGGGTAAGTCTCCGAGGAAAGATCTAACCACACTATCTAACCACCACCAGAACTTCTTCGTCGTCATGATCACGCCCGTCATTATAAATCGTCTTCAATGGCAGGCCTATCTGATCTTTATGTGCACCAACTTCGCCTTCATTCCTCTCGTCTACTTCTGCTACCCGGAAGTTGCAAATCTATCCCTCGAGGAGATCGACTTCCTTTTCACAAACACCGACAAGAGTGCGGTCAAAGTTTCCAAGGAGCTCCGCAAGGAGATTAAAAAGCATGGTCAGGCTCGGACAGCCTTGCGGAACCTCAGAGGCCAAGATGACCCTGAGAAGGGCGCCGTTGAAGGCTCAAGCTCTGAGCAGGTCGAGAAAGTTTGAACCACCTACCCTCCGGATACCTTGTAAATATCAACCGCTTGAAGAGTGCGGGACACCACGGTGGATTTAAATGCCCTTGAACTTGGGCTAGACGGGAATAGACATGGATGTATATTACTACAACAAGCTGTGATCTCTCGCTTCGCTCGGGCGGCTTTGGCAGCCCGTCTCTGTACGTTGCATTTGACATTAACGGTATTACGGCGTCGCTGGCTCCACGTGCATTGAGGCCTGTCGGGTTGTAGTCGCTCTGGCCATATTACCAAGGAACTAGTGTAGCTGATAATATGTACCCTGGTGATTTCGGTGTAACGTTGATTGCACGGCATTAGCACGCCTTACAGGGGAAAAGGTGGTAACAGCATCCTTGTCAGACTAACTACGGTGGCGTGGGGAAAGGAGTATGGCATCAGATGTCCCCAAGTTGAGCAAATGAACACAGCAAAATGTACATGAGAAAATTAACAAAATGTGACTTGCAATGGCATACGGTCTGGATTCATTCGGGGTACAACATCCATTTACTCATATTTCTTCGAAAAATTGCTTGGGCCAAAGGGACTTTTACATCGTCAGCAGAGAACATTCATTCTCACATCTTCTAGTCGTATGCGTATTGAAAGCCCTGCTCCTTTTTCAAGCTAACCCAGCTATCATTAGACACATGTCTACCATTCGCAGACAGAGTTGTTTGGTTAGACAAGATGGGGCGCTCTGGCGCGACAGGTGTCGACTGGCAACATCCTGCTCCTGGATGAAGTAACGAGTCATCTGGACCAGAGCACGGAGGAGACAATACGACAGGTCGTTCGTCGCTGCTTTTCTAGGTATACCATCATCTCCATAGCGCACCGTCTGGAGACCATTGTTGATCTTGACGTTGTGGTGGTGCTTGATGCAGGGCGAGTTGTTGAAGTTGGTGCACTCAATGAGCTCTTGTCTCTGTCAACTTCCACATTTAGGCATTTGTATGAGAAGCAAAAGTTGAGCGGCTGATGAACACAGGAGTTGTTGATAAGATGTGAATGCTGTTTTATTTCATAGATTAAGAAATGAATAGTTATATAAATAAATTTATTTCAATTAACTAATCAAAGAAACATCTCTAACAGTAATCTCTCCTGAACTAACAAAGGCCAGGGGCTTACCTAATGAGGAATCCCGGGCCGAGAGATGTTCCCGGCCGTTGCGGCGTGGGCTGTTTTTTTGAAGCTCCGAGACTCAAGTCTACCAGCATATAGCTCTGCATCATTGACAATTCATAATCGCCATGGGTAAACGTGGTGGTAGAAAGGTACGTTGATTTCCATGCCAGTCGCTCTATTGGCATATTGCGCCTCCTCTTTGCGACAGATACTTACAATTCTCACAGGGTGGCGGCGGCCGTGGCGGCGGACGCGCTCAGCGGCAGAACTGGGCCGATCTCCCCAGGGCCAATGCAAAATTCGAGCAGTTTTACAATGAACAAGGCTTCATTCCCGAGGAAGAGAAGGAGGAGTTTTGGAATGCTCTGCGCAGAGATCTCCCCAACAGCTTCCGCTTCACTGGTTCTCGGGGGTACGTCATTCGAAAAAATTTTCCAGCACAGATGCGATACCGCGCATGCTCGTTGAGTATTAGTTATACTGACGATTGAGAGTGCAGACACGCCCTCGCCGTGCAGGAGAGACTCAAGGACTACTATGTTCCCGAAATCACGTCTATCAAGTATGAGGGCAACTTCGTCGAACCTCCCCGCCCTGTCCCGTGGTACCCGGATCAGCTCGCCTGGTCGATGACAACCCCCAAGCAAGTCGTCCGGCGATTCGCGCCTTTCGCCTCGTTCCAGAAGTTCCTTGTCGCAGAGACGGAGGTGGGAAACATCAGTCGTCAGGAGGTGGTTAGCATGATCCCCCCGCTGTTGATGGATCTCAAGCCCGGCATGACGGTTCTGGATATGTGCGCTGCTCCTGGCAGTAAATCCGCGCAGCTCATGGAGATGATCCACGCAGGGGAAGAGGAGGCCATGTTGGAGGTTTCCAAGCTAGTGAAGGCTGGAACTGCTGGACCGGAACCTCTCGGTCCGGAGGGTCTCAACGACGATGGCAGGACCACGGGTCTCCTCATCGCCAACGACGCCGACTACAAGCGCGCACATATGCTGATCCACCAAATGAAACGCCTGAACTCGCCCAATCTGATAGTCACGAACCACGACGCTACGCTCTACCCCTCCATCAAACTGCCCCAGCGCCCGGAAGATAAGGGAATTCAGAGATATCTGAAGTTCGATCGCATTCTGGCGGATGTGCCTTGCACTGGAGATGGAACTGCCCGGAAGAACTGGGGGGTGTGGAGAGAATGGGGTCCTGCGAATGCGCTGGGCCTGCACCCCACGCAGGTCCGCATTCTGGTGCGCGCATTGCAGATGCTGAAGGTCGGCGGAAGAGTCGTCTATTCGACTTGCAGTATGAATCCTCTTGAGAATGAGGCTGTTATCGCTAGCGCCATCGAGAGATGCGGCGGCGCCGCCAAGGTTCGCATCGTTGATTGCAGCAACGAACTGCCGGGCTTGAAGAGAGCACCCGGTCTCCGCTCCTGGAAGGTGATGGATCGTGAGAACCGGATGTGGAACAGCTGGAAGGAGATTGAGGAGCAGAGGGAGCGCGAAGGTATCAGCGGCCTTGGCAGAATCGCCGAAGGCATGTTCCCTCCCACTGGCGAGAACGCGGACTTGCCTTTGGAACGATGCATGCGCGTTTATCCCCACATGCAGGATACTGGTGGATTCTTCATCACCGTCCTCGAGAAGCTATCTGAAATCCGGGCCAAGCCGGAGGATTCCTCAAAGGTCATCCCGAAAGGCACAATTGCGGCGCTGACCGAGGAGCTTGAGTTCAAGCAGAAGACCGGAAGTGGCGAGCCCCTGGAGAAGATCGACGCGTTGGATGATCTGGTTACTCCTGACAAGGAGGCCGAAGAGGAGGCTGAGAAGAATGCTTCTGTGGCCGAGGCTGTTCACCAGCCGCCGTATTCTGCGACGAACCAGATCAGCCCCGCGAAGCGGGACGCAGAGAGCATGGAAGATGAGCTCCCTTCGAAGAAGACTAAGCTCGAAGATGGCAGCGAGGTCCTCGTTGGAGACCGTCCTATCCACCGCCCCGCGCCAGCGACAGAGTCTGACAATGTCGAGATGTCCGAGGCTACCAGCATATCTGCTCCCCAGGACACTTCTCAAACAGAAAAGGAGGAACCCAAGCCCAAGCCTCCACAAAAGAGAAAGCCGGGCCAACCGATCGAAGAGCCCTACAAATATCTGCCCTCTACCCACGAAGTCATTGAGCCGATCTTCCAATTCTATCAGGCGTCGGACCGGTTTCCTCGGGACCGTTTTATGGTCCGCAATGGGGAGGGTAACCCTACTAAGACGATCTATTACACTGCCCCCCTCACGCGAGACATTTTGCAAGCGAATGAGGGCCATGGTATGAAGATCGTTCACTGCGGTGTCAAGATGTTTGTGAAGCAAGACGTGCAACGTTCTGGCGTTTGCCCGTGGCGTATTCAGACCGATGGGCTCAGGATCCTCGAGCCTTGGCTTGGATCCGAACGCGCTGTTGCTCTGAACCGCAAGGAAACTCTGCGGAAGCTCCTGATCGAGATGTTCCCTAAGGTCAATGACGAGGGTTGGAAGGACCTTGGAGAGATTGGTGAACGGGTCCGGGATATCCCCATGGGATGTAGTATATTGTATGTTGAGCCGGATTCTACGGACGGTAGTTTCAGGTATGTTTTCCCCGAAGCCCCTCTCAAGACACGGTCGATTGACTCAGCCCCAGTGAACGGATGGTCCTTCCTCTTTGGCGGTCCTTGCATTCTATCAACCTGATGCTTCCCAAGGAGGAGCGTCGTGCCATGCTTCTCCGGCTTTTCAACGATGACACGCTGGTGGTTAACACGACCGGTAAGCGGGCAGCAGCCTCCCAGGACGCCACTCCTGTGACTGAGGACACCCCGTCCGTGGCGCCTGCCGAGACGGAGGAGGAGGCAATCAAGCAAGAGAACCTTGCTTTGGGCCAAGATGAGCAGGAGCAGACTGAGACGCGGGAGACTTATACCAAGGCCGGCGATGAAGAAGATCGGCTCAATACGACTGTATAGTTGCTAGCTTAGAGGGTTTGTATTAAGATCTATTGGGATATACCATACCCAATTGGTGCTACGATCACTGGAGAAAGCATGGGTATACCAGGCAAAAGCAATTGAGATTTAATAGCATCAGTTTCTGCTAAACAGGGTAAGCGGAGATTGGGTCGGACGGGTCGGAGAGACCACCCTTCTGCTGAGTGCATTTATGTAAAAGTCAGCCATCATGGCTCGGCATATATTGCGTATTTTACCGAGATTGAAGTTGCAGTTGGCGGTTAAATTCGATTCGCGAGCATTCGTATCGGGTTCCACCTACCCCAGCATTGGGATGCATATCATCACATTGCTCAGTTCTGGAATGGTACGCATCGATGCTTGGAGATAATGTGGCCGCAGCTGAATGTTAGAACCACCAACGCACCATACTCCAGGTTTACTGCCTCCAGCGTTACCTGGTTGTCCGATGGGATTGTTCAGTGTGGATGGTTATGATTGTTGTCGATTTGACCCTCAAGGTAGAAACCCCGCACAGGCGGATTGCTTGCATTCGACTGGTTTCATAGAAATTTCTTGTTTATTATTAGGTTTGACTTGTCGCCTATCAAATCACTGTTTTAAGTACTAGTTCAGTGGGGATGGCATAATGCTTGATGGGGATGAGGACACTGCCGGTAGACAATCGTCGAAACTGCTTTCATATCACTTGGCCTAGCCATGGCCTCTAGCTGCATACATATAGAGCATCTCTGATGATTCGTAGAATAACGAGGACTAAAAAGACTAAGCCACTAGGTGATGAATTGATGTATGCAGTGGACAGGGACCTTCCCTTTGTGGGTGCGGAGAAATTTGGTCCGGGATCATCGGCGCTAGTCCCGATCGAGACCTCCGTGTGGGGGGTGGATCTTCGGCCCGACTTCCTCATCCGAGACTACTATCTATTACCTCGAGTAGTTACCTCACTGTCCTTCTTCCACAAACATCCGAGTCCCCCGCAGGCCATTGCCTGGCATGCTGACGGAGTATCTTCGGCTCATTCTAACGCGAAATGTACATGGGCACCCAGACTAGGTACTGACACCGACAGGGACCATCGTCTCTTTGCGTCATGTTGATTTGTTTTCAATGCGGGGGAAGTACCTTGTAAGGGGGAATTTCTCCGAAATAAATATGGGAATGCTCGCAATGGCTTCCCTTCTCCCTGCACCAGTTCCTGTCGATCTTCCTGCAACTTTTGTGTGGTGACCATCAGCCTCCTGGGGACACCATGAGACTCCTGACGCTCGGTGCTGCAGCTCTGCTGGCAGTCCAGGCAGCAGGTGCTTCTATCAGCCATAAGCTAAATGGATTCACCATTACTGAGCATCCTGACCCAGCCAAACGGGAATTGTTGCAGAAATATGTATGCAATCTGAGCCTCACCAACGGCAGATACTAATGTCTATCTATAGGTGACCTGGGATGATCACTCACTGTTTGTCAATGGAGAGAGGATTATGATTTTCAGTGGTGAATTCCACCCCTATAGGTAACTAATCCATACGCAATGCAGGTTCGCCATAGTAACCTCGTTTAGATTGCCAGTTCCATCGTTGTGGACAGACGTCTTCCAGAAGATCAAAGCTCTGGGATTCAATTGTGTTTCCTTCTATGTCGACTGGGCTCTGCTCGAAGGTAAACCTGGCGAATACAGAGCTGAGGGTGTATTTGCCTGGGAGCCCTTCTTTGAAGCCGCCACCAAGGCTGGAATTTACCTGCTTGCTCGCCCCGGACCGTATATCAACGCCGAAGTTTCCGGTGGTGGATTCCCCGGATGGCTGCAGAGAGTCAATGGCACGCTTCGGTCCGCGGATCCCGGGTACCTGAAAGCCACCGATAAGTATGAGATCCATCCATATGGCCATCAAGATGCATTTTCTCACATGTCTGTTTAGCTATGTGGCCAACATCGCTGCGGCTGTTGCGAAGGCCCAAATTACGAATGGCGGACCCGTGATTCTCTATCAGCCTGAGAACGAGTATTCTGGCGCCTGCTGCGGCTCGAAGTTCCCTGACGGCGATTACATGCAGTATGTAATTGATCAGGCTCGGGATGCCGGCGTTGTCGTTCCTATGATCAGCAATGATGCCTGGCCTGGTGGACACAACGCTCCGGGAACTGGAGTTGGCGAAGTCGATATCTACGGTCATGATAACTACCCGTAAGTATCGTATGTGCCCATAATTTCCTCTACCGAATACTAACATCGATTTGTTCAGTCTCGGATTTGACTGTGTACGAGTCCTCTTGCTCAAAGTATGCAATATGTTCTAACCATATACAGGCGAATCCCACGGTATGGCCGGAGGGCAATCTCCCTACCAATTATCGTACGCTTCATATGCAGCAGAGTCCAAGCACTCCGTACTCTCTTGTTGAGGTAAGTGACCTCTACTTGGACGTTCATGAGCATTGCTAACCCCACGTAGTTCCAAGCGGGTGCATTCGATCCATGGGGCGGACCTGGCTTTGACAAATGTGCTGCTCTGGTGAACCACGAGTTTGAACGCGTGTTCTACAAGAACGACTTCAGTTTTGGTGTCGCCATTCTGAACCTTTACATGGTATGTAGCATGGCCATTTCAGACGGTCCAAACCTAACCGGAGTAGACATTTGGCGGAACGAACTGGGGCAACCTCGGCCACCCCGGTGGATATACATCGTATGACTACGGCTCCCCATTGTCGGAGTCCCGCAATATCACCCGGGAGAAATACAGCGAGCTGAAGCTTCTTGGAAATTTCGCCAAGGTGTCGCCATCCTACCTCCTGGCCACTCCCGGAAACTTGACCACGGGAACTTATGCGGATACAACTGACTTGACTGTGACCCCGTTGCTCGGCAAGGAGACAGGTTCATATTTCGTTGTCAGACATTCAGATTACAGAAGCCAAGAGAGCACCTCCTACAAGCTTCGCCTTCCTACCAGTGCTGGAAACCTGACTGTACCTCAGCTTGGAGGGGAATTGTCCCTCAATGGACGAGACTCCAAGATTCATGTCGCCGATTACGACGTAGCTGGAACCAACATCGTGTACTCTACTGCTGAGATCTTCACTTGGAAGAAGTTTGGCGATAGCAAGGTCCTGGTTCTGTACGGTGGACCGGGTGAGCATCATGAGTTCGCCGTTGCCACGAAATCGGGCGTGAAGGTCCTCGAAGGATCCAAGTCAAGCGTTTCTTTTAAGCAGGTCGGAAAGACGGCCGTCGTTGGCTGGGACGTTTCTTCCAGTCGGACGATTGTCCAGATTGGCAACTTGAAAGTGCTGCTTTTGGGTAAGTCTTCAATCAGGGGGAAGGTATTCCTGATGCTAACCGCCTTCCAGACAGAAACTCGGCCTACAACTATTGGGTGCCTCAGCTCGGTGCAGACGGAGCTAAGACCGACTACAGCTCGGAGGAGACCACGGCCTCGTCGATTATTGTCAAAGCTGGCTACCTCGTGCGGACTGCCTATCTTCAGGGCGCTGACCTCCACCTCACTGCTGACTTCAATGCCACCACGGCCGTCGAAGTGATTGGCGCCCCAGTAATGGCCAAGAATTTGATCATCAACGGCAAGAAGGCTACTCACAAAGTTGACAAGAACGGCATCTGGTCTACTGAGGTCAAGTACAATGCCCCCAAGATCAACCTTCCGAGCCTGAAGAGCTTGGAGTGGAAGTATCTGGATACTCTTCCGGAGCTCCAGTCCACTTATGATGACTCTGCTTGGACCGTTGCCGACTTGCCCACAAAGAATTCCCAGAACCCTCTTCGGACTCCGACTTCCCTCTATTCATCTGATTATGGCTTCCACACTGGATACCTTGTCTATCGGGGACACTTTGTGGCCAAGGGTAATGAAACCAGCTTCTTCATCCGCACCCAGGGTGGACAAGCCTTCGGAAGCAGTGTATGGCTGAACGGGACTCACATTGGCTCCTGGAATGGCCTCAATGCCAATATGGACAACAATGCGACCTACAAGCTGCCTCATCTCCAGGCAGGCAAGCCATATGTCTTCACAGTGGTTGTTGATAACATGGGAATGAACGAGAACTGGGTTGTAGGAACGGAGGAGATGAAGGGCCCTCGAGGAATCCTGGATTACGACCTTGTTGGCCGGGATGCGAGCGAGATTACCTGGAAGTTGACTGGTAACTTCGGCGGAGAGGACTACATGGACAAGGCGCGAGGACCCCTGAACGAGGGAGGACTTTACGCCGAGCGTCAAGGCTTCCACCAACCTCAGCCCCCAAGCAAGTCTTGGAAGGCGGGTGGCCCCTTGGAAGGCCTGTCAAAGCCCGGGATTGGCTTCTACTCCGCGAAGTTCGATCTTGATCTTCCGAAGGGATGGGATGTTCCGCTGTACCTCAACTTCGGAAACAGCACCACCCCGCCGCCGTACCGCGCGCAGCTTTACGTGAATGGATACCAGTACGGCAAATATGTCAGCAACATTGGGCCTCAGAAGAGCTTCCCTGTTCCGGAAGGTATCCTGAACTACCGCGGTACGAACTGGATTGCCTTGACCCTTTGGGCGATGGGCTCGGAGGGTGCAAAGCTGGAGAGCTTCGAGCTGGCGAACACTACTCCGGTGCTTACTGCGCTGGAGGAAATCGAAGCATCCGAGCAGCCGAAGTACACCCAGCGGAAGGGGGCGTACTGATTGTGTAGTACTGACGATGTTGAAGAATCCCAGTGTGTATATCTCTCGAGAAGATGTTACATAGAACGCGAATAGTTGAGAAATTGCCAGAGGGTTCCAGAAGCAAACAGTCAAGACCTTTGCTGAGCCTCATTCCTGCATGCGTGAGTCATTGATATGGAGCACATAGGCTGTGCTGATCGACTCGACCCCACGATCATCATGAGCCGCATGGGATGCAGATTGGCTTCTCATATTCCCATTCCACCCGCCCAGTCGTATTAGCGCATTCTGTTAGCAAATAACAGAGAGGTTGGGATGAACTATCCACTTCGCTCAGATTCGTCGTCTTTCAGGATGATTCCAAATGAATCAGTCCGTCAGAAATAAAAACCCGTCCACGGACACCCAAACGCCAGAAACCCAGAACACAGTTCAACTGAGAGGCCAAACGACCTCTCTCAACCCTAAATCACAATGGCCGTCTCAGCCCTCAGCCAAACACTCCAATCCCTCACCTACAGTAAGATCCGAGAGCTCGAAAAGAAACAGAGCGCCTACGAACGTCGCAAAGCCGAGCTATACACCACCACAGCCCAACAATCAACGCTGCTCCAGCGGGTGTCTACTCTCCTCGCGGGGACGAAGGCCATCCACCCCGACGCCCCAAAAGACCAGGCAGTCACAAACATCGGGCGCTGGCTGCGACAGCATGAGTACGACTCCGCCGTGACGGAGGGCATGCTGCGCGGGTTCGAGCGCGATCTGCGCGCCCGGCTGGACGCGTATAGCCGCAAGCTTAGCCTGGCAGAGCTGTATTCGCGGCTGCTGACGGAGTGGACGACGAAGACCCCGCGCGACGGCGGCGTCAGCGTCACCGAGGACGACTACGCGGTTGTGGACGACGCGCAGAAGCAGCGGTTGCAGCAGCTGTGCGACCAGTTCGAGGCGGTGGTGTTTACGCCGCGAGAGACCAACGCCAAGGCTATCCATTCCTTTCTGGATGAGCTGTTCCCTGACGACGAGAGCAAGGAGAAGCTGGGGAGTCTACGGGGCCAAATGACCGAGGCGACGACGGAGTTCCTGGACGCGGCGGAGCCGTTTACGCTGGACTCGCTGGCGGCGACGATTCGCGGGCTGCTGGCGGAGGATATCCTCAGCGAGGAGAAGCAGGAGGTGCTGAAGGGGTTTCTGCAGAATGAGGTTGCGTTGACAGAGATCGTGGATGTGCTCAATCTGCGGTGGGCGGATCTCGATAACTGGGGTTGGTATACGGACGGCGAGACAGAGGCGGGCATTCCCGTGTTGCCGCGCCAGCAGCTGAATGGGAAATATCGGATCTGGATGGACGAGGACGTGCTGCAGCTCATTTTCGTGCAGTACATCGGCATCCGGCTGTGCAATCTGCTCAAGGATATTCTGACGGCGTTCATCAAGCGCGACGGTGTGTGGAATTGGGCCGTTGGGCCGCAGGTCAGGGATTACGACTGGGAGAGGCGGTACTACTACTTTCGAGGCTGTAGGGCGACCACGGGCGTCGAGACGGCCCGTCGCGAGAGCTACCTCGACACGTACTTCCTGCTGCAGTTGCCGCGGGCTCTCGATACCCTGGCCAAAGAAGGCGATCCGTATGAAGACGATTATTCGGACGACGACTCGTCCTATGCCGTCTCCGACGAGGGCTACAATAGGCGAAGGAAGAATCCGGCACGGAAGAATGTCAAGCAGGAGCTGCTGCGGACAATCGCCGCGGAGACCCTCATCCACCGGAACATCTATGGGAAGGCAGCTGTGGTCCAGTCGGACCTGCACTGGTTCGGCACCGGGCTGCCACACAGCACCATTTTCGCGCTGATGCGCTACATCGGCTTCCATGAGCGCTGGATCGTCTTCTTCCGGAAGTATCTCGAGGCGCCGCTGAACATGGACCAATCCTCGGAGGGTCGACAGCCCACAGGCCCGCGTACCCGGAAGTGCGGCGTGCCCATGGCTCACGCGTCGGAGAAACTGATCGGTGAGCTGATTCTGTTCTTCATGGATCTAGCGGTGAACCGAGAAACTGGGCTGCTCCTGTACCGACTCCATGACGACCTCTGGCTCTGCGGCGAGCCCAGTAAATGTGCGCAGGCGTGGGAAGTGATGGGCGAGTTTGCGAAAGTGACGGGGTTGACGTTCAACACCAACAAGACCGGATCGGTGTATCTGGCCGAATCAACTGACCCAGTCATTGCGGGCAAGTTTCCCAAGGGCCCCGTCACATTCGGTATCCTGGAACTGGACGCAAATTCCGGGGAATGGGTGATCGATCAGAAGCAGGTGGACGCGCACGCTCGACAGCTGAAGAAGCAGCTGGACGGATGTGACAGCGTTATCTCCTGGATCCGCACCTGGAACAGTTGCATCGGACGGTTCTTCCAGAATACGTTTGGCCAGCCGGCATTCTGCTTTGGCCAGCCGCACGTTGACTCCATCCTCGCGACGTATAAGAGGTTGCAGGAGGGCCTTTTTGAAGGGTCGACAGTCACGCAGCATCTCCGAGGCATGATTCACGCTCGGTTCGGGGTCCCCGACGTCCCGGACGCCTTCTTCTACTATCCAGAAGAGCTAGGTGGTCTCGGTCTGCGGAACCCGTTCATCTCTCCCTTCCTGGTGCGCGATTCACTGGAGGACACTCCTCTCCGGGCCATCGAGTGGTTCCAGAAAATAGAGCTGTCGACATACCAGACTCTGAAGAAGGAGTTCGAGGCGCAGACTCAAGTGCGACAACAGGACCGCCTGCGGAAGAAACTGACTCCACCGGTCTCTGAAGAAGAATTGGACACATTCATGTCGTTTGAGGAGTACACGCGGTTCCGCTGGCAAATCAACCAGCAGTTTCGCGGTATGTATTCAAAGTTGCTGGATGTCCCTGAGCCGCAGAATATCGAGACGACGAATGATGTGCGTAATGCGTTGAAAGAAATCCTGACGCCAGGCGACTTTGAGAGGCTTGACCCGGAGAAGATGTGGATTCTGCAGATGTATGGGGACGAGGTCACTGAGAAGTATGGTGGGCTGAATTTGGTGGACAAAAGGTATCTGCCTGTGGGAGTGATGGCGATGGTGAAAGAGCAAAAGGTACGGTGGCAGATGGTGTTGTAGACAGTTGTGTTATGGATGATGGGTGGTTGCAAAAGATAGAGGGGAGTGAGTGGTCGGGATGACGGAGTATAGACCGCGCGAATGTTGATCCCAGCCACCCGATATCCCTGCTCCGCCGCAGTCGTCGTCACCACCTCCTCTTTTCCTTTTTTCTTCCTGCGATTTGTCTTATCCTACTCTTCACATTCTTTTATGTCTGATTTATATTCGTAACTACGTACCCAAAGTGACAGTGATGAAACCTCTCCAACACTGTTGACATCCATACGGAATTCATAGTACTACCATCAACAAAACAAAAGCCATCCACACCACTCAACACAAAAGCGCAAAAAGCCTCGAAAGGACGAGAATGTCCCCAATCCCAACCCTCAAATTCCTTCTCTCCTTCTACCACGACCACGACCACCACACGCGCGCAACACAACCCATCCACCATGCTGCCTACCACGCTCCAGTCCCAACAACCCTCAACAAACGCTACGACGCCATCTCCATCCCCGCCTCATACGGCCGTCTCAGCAACTCGCCCGCCCCCGGCACCGTCGCCGGCATCGTCCTCGGCAGCGTCATCGGCTTCGTCTTCCTCCTCTACCTGATCTACCTGGCGCTGAGCTCGGGCCGGCGCTTCAGCAGCGAGACCGAGATGTCCGAGTCCGTGGACGTCGGGCCCGTGCGACGGACGCCGTCGCGCTGCGTACGCGAAGTCGTTGAGGAGGAGTACATCGATAGCGCTGGGCGGCGGCGGGGTCGGTGGGTGCGTCGGCCGCAACGGGGGCCGCCGCCGGGCGATCGCATTGTCGTTGAGGAATCGGTGACGTCGGCGTCGCGTTCGGAAGATAGCAATGTCATCGAGGTTCTTGAGGAGCATTCGAGTGTTGATGGGGGGAGGCCACGCAATGGGCGCGGCGGATGGCGGCGCGGAGATCCGTATGAGATTAGCGAGTATGGGAGTTCGCGATGATGTTGGGGGTTCTCGATGCATGTTGCTTGATTTTTGAGGGATGCGTTTATGCTGTGATGATTATGATGATGGGCTATTGTCGCCGGTTGATACCCTTGTTTGTTTGCTTTTTTTGTGGCTTGTTTCCTGCATGATCAGCATATAGACGGCACGATATGAATGTATGTCCAGTCAAGATTCATGAGTCATCGCATTTCAGTAGGAATTAGACGATGTTAGCAGTACATCTTCCGGGGTAACGAAGTATCGAGAATCAAAGGAAAGAAAGACAAGAACGAATGTGTAGACCCAGTTTTGCACCAACAGCGCCGTAACGAGAACAAGAACCGACGGACCCAGGATCCAAGAACGTATAGAAACCTAAATCAACTAGAAGAGAATGTCCAAACAGCAACAGCACGCCAACGCAGCGAGAATACCGGCGCAGATGCCGCCGCCGCCGCCACCGCCCCGATCTTCCGGATAGTACCCCTGTTGTTGCGGTGGATATCCCTGCGGCGGGTAGTACATCGGCTGGCCCTGTGGCGGCGGAGAGCCGTAGTATCCTTGCGGCGGAGGACCGTAGCCCTGAGGCGGATATCCGCCTTGGTTGTAGTAATCCTGGGCGCCGCCGGGGGGAGGAGAACCGGGGTGATAGGGGCCGGCGTCATGGATGGGGGGAGGATATGACGGAGGAGGGCCGTCCTAAATTCTTGACGTTAGTTGCGAATAGATGTAGAGGGAGAAAATTCAGGGTATCGACACGTACTGGTTTGCCGTACGACATCTCGGATGTAAGGCGCTTGCAGAGGATATAAAGGGGGATGCGGAGAGCTTCGGAAGATCCGGGGATTAAACGGTCCCCTGAACGGTAGTCAGTGGATAGACGAGTCGCAGAGAAGGATGCGACAGGAATGAAGAGAAAAAGACGACGACGAGAGAAAAATGTGAAAGATGATAAGAGGGAGAATCGAGACGAGGGTCGAGAGGAGAAATGGATGCTGCGCCTAGAAATCACTTGGCGGCCGAAATCCGGATTAGGCAACCAGATGGACCTTCACAGCCACGATGGATCTATACGACTCCTCCCTCATGACGACGACAACAACTTCCTCCCAGTCGGCTGCAGCTCCTTGCCACCGCGGAAAACCTCGGTCCATCTATAGACACACATGCTACTGGCACGAATGACCGTCAAGCAATCCATTCCAAAGCAACACTCCAACTGCTTCCAATCGCTTATATCGTTACTTAGGTACAGGCTGAAAACAACGCTAAATCATCCTTGCCTTCACTTCTCTGCAGACTTTTGAAAACAGGAGAAATAAGAGAGGAGATATAGTCCGAATCCCTCGCACAGCAGACAAGATACACAAGAAAGAAAGGAAATAAAACGAAATGAGAATCTTGAATTACACAGAAGGGAAAAGGTAGACCGAAGAGTGGCTCTTCAGCCTGCCTCGGTGTATGAAAGCAACAAGAGCAAAGTAAAGTGGTGACCAGGTCTGCAAAAGGGAGAAAGGCTGTAAGGACGATGCATATAACAAACCAAAAAAAAAAGTGATCACAAATGGCAACAACATAGGATGTGGATATAGATGCTATGCTTCAGCAGATCTAAAGCGGCATAATCGCTCATGCAATCGGACATGCACAGATGCATCTGTTATATGGGCTGCACCCTTAGGCCTTCTCCTCGAGGGAGGCCTTCTGGAGTTCTTCGGACACGTCCGCAGCGGCGTCCTCCTCCTGCTTCAGTTCAGCGTCAGCAGAGACCTTGCCGTTGACTCCATTGTTCTCAATGGCAGGCTTCTTGGCGTGATCGGTGGAGCGGGTCTCAGCCTCTGCGGCCTCCTCCTCAAGACGGGCAATCTCCTCCTTGGCCTTCTTGATGTTCTGTGGGAATCTGGTCAGCTGTCATCCCGATCCGTCAAGTGGATTCGTCAACTCACCTCCTCCGTCTTGGAAGCCTGGTTGTTCTTCCACTCCGTGATCTTAGCCGCCAGCTTCTCAACAACGGCCGGCACGTCAGACTGGTTCATCGGAGGGTCCAGCTTGACCTTGGCGAAGTCCTCAATCACACCGACGTTGAGGTTGAACTTCTCGGGAGCGGGGGCCGCAGCGCCGTTGGCAGCGTTGTTGCCCTTCTTACCCTTCTTGCCCTTCTTACCACCAGTACCGACAAAGTACTCCTCCTCACGATCCTCCTTCTTCAGGACCTTCATGCCCTTCATGCTGGAGTCGTCCACAGTACGGCCAACCTCGGCGCGGAAAGCAGCAGAGGGACCCTTCTTGTCGTCAAGGCCAAGGGCAGCGAAGTCGTAGGAAGGGTTGAAGTGGCGGATCAGACCCTGGGCGGTCATGATCTCGTCGGTGTAGGCAGGGCGCGAGGCCTCCTCCAGCTTCTTGTCAGCGATCTTTTTCTTCTTTTCGCGCTCAAAGGCGTCGCGCTCGGCCTTCTGCTTCTCCCGGCGGATTCTCCAGGCCTCGTCTTCATACTCCTTGTAGGCGCGACGGGCCTTGTAGTAGTTGTCCTTGACCTCACGGATTGCGGTCCACTTCTTCTGCTGCTCGGCGTGAAGCTTGGTGCGCTCATCGCGGAGGGCATTCAGGTTCTTGAACGCGCCATCCTGCTCGGCCTTGATGCTGTCCAACTCCTTCTGGATCTCCGAGTACTTGTCGCTGAGGGCTTTGGCCTCGGGGTTGTCCAGGGTCTTCTTGAGCGTAGCGATCTGGGTCTTGAGGTCGTTGATGACCTTCTGGGCGTCATCCAAGCCAGCGAAGTTCTTGCGCTGCTTGCGCAGGTTGGAGATATCAGAGAGGGCCTTCTTCTCGTCAACCAGGCGCATGGAGCCGGAGTCGACCTGCTTCTCCAGGCGGGCAATTTCACGGTCCAGATCCTCGACATTCTTGAAGGACATGCGGGAGCGAGAGTTGTTCTGCTCAGCAATGCGGGCCTTCAGGGTGGCATCGAGGGCATTGATCTTCTCCTGGGTGCTGGAACGGGAGGCCTTGAAGCCCTGCTGCTTCTGACGGATGGCGGAGAGTTCAGCACGGAGTTCCTGCTGCCTCTTTGCGGCCGGGGAGTCCTTGTTGTTGGGCTTGGCGGCGTCAATCTTGGCCTTGACTTGGTTCTGGGGAAAGTTAGTTTATATACGAATAGACAGGGTATACATATGGGATAGTGGAGAGATAGAAGGGAGGGGCGGATTGGTGCAGCGCAAATGAAGTGACTGCAGCCAACCGACGGAGATCCATGGCGGGGAGGCAGAATAAACAGACAAAGTATATTCCAGCCCAATGAACAATGATAGACGATGAAGAAAAAAAGCAATTCGTCGCATCGAATCCACATACCAGCTTCTCCTGCACTGCGGCATGCTCCTTCTCAGCCAGCGCCAGGTCGGCCTTGAAGGCATCCTCGTTGGGCTTGGTCGGTCTCACTTTGTGCTCCGTGGCAGGAGCAGATTTGGCGTCGGCGGCCATGTTGACGGAGAGGATGATCGGAGGGGGGAGGGACACCAATCTCTGTGGAGCACAGAGAGGAAGAAGAAACGAGGAGGAGGAGAATTGAATGGAGGAGAGAAGAGACGAAAGGAGAGAAGAGAGAGGAGACAGTGTCGGGGTGAGAGGGTGAGCGAGCGAGTCTGGCCTCTTTTTTCCTTTTTTTCCTTTGCGTTCCTTGCCTTTCCTTTTTGGGTCAACCGCCTTCCTCTTTGGCTTCCGCCCGTTTTCCACTCCCGCCCGATTTTTATTCATCATTATCTTCCTTTTGCTTTCCCTCCACCTCATCTCTCGTCCCTAATCCCCCCTTCTCCTAAACACTTGTCTCATAATCGCCTCCCATCATGGATGACGACTACGCTTCCGGCTCGGTCGACGCCGACCGCGAAATGACCAGACTCTGGCGCACATGGAGAACCGTCTTTGAGATGCTGCAGGATCGAGTATGTAGCTGATCCAATCGCTCGAGACGGGAAAAAAAAGAACCAAGTTTGCTAACAGCTCTCTCGCAGGGCTACGAGGTCACAGAAGAGGAAGTGCAAATATCCCTCGACGACTTCAAGCAGAAATATTCCGACCCGCTGGGCTACCCTGAGTATGCGCTCTCGCCCAGCCCTCTCCCCAGAGAATCCTTCTAACGCTCACCAGTCGCGCCAAAATGAAGATCCAAGCCCGTCCCACCGAGGCCATGCAAGTGAAATACACCCCCCTGACCAAGCAGGGCCAGTCGCCCGCCCCGGCCGACTGCGGCACCATCTACGTCGAATTCTGCCCCGACAGCAGCGGCGTCGGCACCAAGCAAGTGCGCGCATTCAACCACACCGTCGACGAGCACAACTTCCACACCGGCATCTTCATCACCCAGACCCCCATCTCGCCCTCCGCCGTGCGCCTCCTTAGCGGCGTCCCCGGTCGCATCTGCGAACACTTCCAGGAACAGGACCTGCTCGTCAACATCACCCGCCACGAGCTCGTCCCAAAACACGTCCTGCTGAGCCCCGAGGAGAAGAAGCGTCTGCTCGACCGCTACCGTTTGAAGGAATCCCAGCTGCCCCGTATCCAGGTCTCCGACCCCGTCGCCCGGTACCTGGGTCTGCGCCGCGGTCAGGTCGTCAAGATCATCCGGAAGAGTGAAACCGCGGGTCGGTATGCCAGCTACCGCTGGGTTATTTAAACCGGGCGAATGGCACGTCCCGGGTGGCTTGGGAGCCCCCGTGGCTACAGTGTACCCTGATATACCCCGACAGCATGGTCCGGCTTATCATCTGAAGCGCTTTCATCGGTTTTCGTCATGTTGGATGGCGGCGACCTATGGGACTGAATATGGCGCGCCCGAGACGCCGGAGGGTCCATCGAGAGCGAACAGTCGGGTGCGGACGAACTCCATATTAAAAGACGAAAAGCAATTGTCCCAATTACTGGCATTCTGGGCAGCATGGCGTACAGGCGAAAGACAGATCTCTTGATTTCATGGCTAGGGCTGTGGCATGGCTTTTTTCTCACGCTTTATCTGAGTGTTAATTTAAAACTGTATCATTCTTCTTCCCCGATAAACTACAATGGACATGAGATGCTGAACAGTAACATCACTCCAATTACGCTTACTGTAATATTCGTAGTTATAAACAGGACGCCTACTGACCAGCAGGCTGAAACAAACCCCAGCGCCGTCGCTAATTATGAACAATCCCATCCCACCAACCTAATCCAATCTCCACCAAAACACAAAGAAAGCAAATGCCAGCGCATATGTTACACCTATGCTCATATCGTCATGACTTCATGAATTCCGCGAAAGTAGTCCACCCACGTCCTGGAGCTCAACTTCATTGGCACCCTCCGGGATCGGCGCCGTAACATCTGATCCCGCCCGGTAGGGCGGCACAGGACTGTCCGACGAATCGCTCCAGTGCACGCTGGACCCGCGTCGTCGTCCGCTGGAATACGTCCGCAGGACACCTGGTCGGGGCGGTTGATAGGGTGGTGATGGCTGCGATGCGGCATGCACCGGGTCCGGCGCGGCCAGCAGTCCCCCCACGTCTTGAAGGAGCGCCGTGCTGCCGCGGCGGCGAGTCGGTCGCCGGGTCATAGCCGGGGGCGGTGGAACCGTCGGTGGTGGAATGGGGGCATCGTGCGGCGCGGGCGACGGTTCTTTCAACAAGCCGCCGACGTCGAACATGCTGACCTTGCTCGGCGACGACATCGCCGCGGCGGCGTCACCCGACGACTTGCGTGGGGTCTTGGTGGTTTCGATGTACTCGTGGGGACTCACTTTGAGGTCGAGGCTGCCGGTCGTGGAGGTGCGGTCGTCGTCGCTCGGCTGGCGGGCGAACGACCAGTTCGGGTTGAGGGTGCCGGTGCGCGCGGTGAACGGGAACGGGGTGGTGTTGGGATTTGGCTGGGGATACTGGGTGTCGGACGAGCAGAGGTCGGGGTCCAGACGGATGCCCAGGCCGGCAGCCAGGTCGGAGTCGCTGCCCCATTGGTGGTGGGTGATGGTCACGCGGCGCAGGGAGCTGTAGTCCATGCTCTCGCTGACAGAGGCGGAGCCCAGCGCTTTCTTGAACTTCTGTTTCTTGACACCCTTGTCGCGCACGAAGGAGCCGATCACCACCGCGTTGGAGACTGCGGTGGCGGCTAGGATTTCCAGCGATGCGAGAAGAGACCGGTGCTGCTGGGAGCCGTTGTGCCAGATCACCGACGGCACCCGGTAGCAGGTGATGCCCACCAGGATCAGGGATAAGGCGAAGAGAATGGCGAGTGAGGCCTTTCGTTTGACGGGCATATGAGTCATCAGAATGAGAGGGATTGGGAACGCGACGAGAAGTAAATCCGTGATGATGTCGCAGGTGCCCATGGTGATCAGGTTTGCATATCCGGAGCGACATTGGGGCCCTGGGTCTGGAACGACCTGCCAGTAGTGGTGGAATGGATGACATTCAGTTAGCGTTGCGATCACCACGGCGATCAGCGTGGTAGCGAGGAAATAGTAGAGGAATTTGAGGAAGAGGTGCAAAGATCGACGCCACATCATTCCCACAATGCGCTTGAGAAACGAGCATACTGTGAACTTGGCGGTCCATATGCTACAATAAAACGTCTTGTTAGATTCATTGTGAAGCTGCGTGCTGGTGGGAAAGCGGGGGTGCCTTACAAGATCGCATAGAAGATGCGTGCCGCAAGCACCAGCTTGCTTCCAAGTTCGCGATGATGAATGTCCTCGGCCGTCAAGCCATTTGTTTTGGTGTTGTTAGTGCCATATACTAGCACCATATGAACAAAGGCCATGCGAATCACCAGCGGAATGATGCTGGCCATCATGACCTTGTCCTCCGGGAAAAACCGCTCGATTCGAATGTAGCGACCGCATACGCGGGTAACGATAATAGCGAGGGAAAACCCGGTGGCCCACCAGCTAACCAAGAGCGTCGGATGGTCGTCTAGCCTGGTGCGGAGATCTGGGGGGACGTCGGAGTAGAGCGAGCGTGGGTCGTGGTGAAGAAGTGTTGAATGCGATGTACTCATGGCCGATGAACCACCTCCGCAGAGGGGCCGGAGAGTAACAGACGGGGCTGGTTCCAACAGTCGAAGAGGAGGGTACAGCGAACAAGACCCTGGAGGACTTCCAACAATGTAGAGCCTTTGAAGACGCTCACATTGTTCATGACGAACGATCGGTTAATGATGCACGTGCCAGCTTTCCCCAGAGCCCGTGCGAATTGTTGTGTGGGGGGGGGAGCACAGGTGGATCCGCACGAGATGGTTATGGTCGGTGTGTTAGTTGAGGTGGATAGCTAGCTGCAGCTGCTGATGGACCGAGAGCAAAGAGAGGAGATTCGAGAGAAGAGGAGGATGTTGGTCAGAAGCTCGGCCTGATCAATGGATATTGCCTCACGCTCAACGGCCAAGCCCGGTACGAATCGAGGTTATAAGAGCAAAGCTTAAGACACGGGATACGGGGGGAGACCACGGTCGGTTCACCGCCGTTGTGACGTCTGGTCGGAAGGATATAAGGTCTTTAAAAAGCAAATCGGCTGGTTAAAAGGGAATAATAAAAGGGGGGGGGGGGACCAATATGGATCGGATTTGACAAGTGGTCGCGCGTTGAGCGCCATGGGAATCACCAGAGAGGGTGGAGATAACCGGCGCAGGCCCGTTTCAATCGTAATAATATAGCGCGTCATTATCGCCATCACTGTCGTTGTTAATTTCCCCAAGATCATTGGCATTCATCTGGAGGCGGCCAAGGAAGCGATAGGTCGAGTATTAAGGCCAAGGATCAAGGCGTCTTCCGGAGCCCATCGGATGATAAGCTAAGGAGGCCGGGCAGCAGGAAGCGACCTTTGGGGCCTTTCAGGTTCAGGGCCTGTATGAGAGGCACTCCCAGGCTCACTTATGTCCTGTCTGAGCGGGGACATTGTGTGGGCCAAGATAGAACCAGGGAAAGCGTGAGCCGGTTGTCCGTAGCGTTTAACCCAAACCAATTGTTGTTCCGGAGGGGGTTGGTCCAGATACGAAGGATTTTGAGCCTCGGCGGATGATTGGCGTGGTGATTATCAGTTCAGGTCGCAGGGAAACGTCCCTGCCTGGCTCGTGGGCATGTGAACCGTGTTACTGATAGGGGGCGGTCACGAGCAGCCCCGTGACCAACAATGGATCACATATATATGAAAGTTTCGACATCCATGGATTTCCTCCATCGAGAAACATACGAAGAAGACTATTTACAACTGTATATCATGGTAAAATCTGTTGTCTGTTGTGTGACCACACGCAATGCTTGCTATTGCTTAATCCACCTCCACGTGGGAGGATCGATATGCAGTGCCATCTACCCATCCCTCGCCATGATACGTGCACGATATCCATACCCCATTAGGCAGTAGACTCCTTTCCAGTCTTCTAACAAAGCATGAGAACGGCCCCTATGTCAGGAAATTTGACGACGGGGTGGTTATCTCCACTCTCCAATGACATCGTGTTTAGGAGAAAC
The DNA here is from genome assembly GCA_001931935.1 of Aspergillus aff. floccosus IMV 01167. Lineage (NCBI taxonomy): Eukaryota > Fungi > Ascomycota > Eurotiomycetes > Eurotiales > Aspergillaceae > Aspergillus > Aspergillus aff. floccosus IMV 01167. Next base: position 53,537 of record MSJE01000004.1, read on the forward strand.
AACCCTGTAACCTTTCAAAGTTCTTATCGCTGTATGTCTTGTCTGGAACTCCGGTCAAAACCGAGCCCACAGTTCACTAGAACCTGGCCTTGATGAGGATCCGGGTTGATGCACCCAAGACTCTGCATTGGACAAGAACGAAAGGGTAAAAAATATATATATATAAAAAAGGGGTCTTTAATACCAGGGTAGCCTTCACTATACAAGGTCTAGACCGAGCAATGTATCTTGTGCAGCTGTGATCTCAGATTGTCGCCTGATCTTCCCAAATCTCTCAAGGTCGCATGTTTGCGGTGTTCAACATGACCCCTTCTATAATCTACGTCTACTCTGCGCCATTATCTTCATTAGCACGGTATATCCTCCTGGTCTGGCGTGACGGGTGTTCAAAGGGTATCAAAGACAGTGGTACCTGCCTAGGCAACAACCTCATACTGCTATTGTGACTATGTGGTCTGCATGAATTGAAACTCCTTTATCCAGGTTGATCTATGTCCAAAACTGTTTAATCTCTATAACAGGGCTCATGAAATTACAAACGATACGCAAGCTTAGCTCCTCGAAGTCTGAATATCCGCTCCCGTGAGCACGCCATTCAGCACCACTTGGAGCTCCTGCAAGAACTTCGTCACTTCCTCTTCAGTACCCACCGTGATGCGAAGACATCCCTCGCAGCCAAGCTCCTTGCCGCGGAACCGCACAACAACACCGCGCTTCTCTGCCATCGCCTCGTACGTGGCCAGCGCAGTCTTGTTGCTGGGCTTTCCGCCCTCGCTGGCCGGCTTGTCCAAAAGCTCCACCAGGAGGAAGTTCGCCTCCTGTCCGCCCAGGAAACGGCCCACGCCGGGAATCTTGGGCAGCTCCTGCACCAGGCGTTCACGCTGGGTGATGATCTGTTCGCGGTACTTGTGCATGACGGTCATGTTCTTGGGGGAGAGGGCGGCCATGGCGAGCGCGCTGGTAGGGCTGGAGATGTTGTAAGGCGCCTTGAGACTGTTCAGGAGCAGCGCGATCTCAGGGCTGGTGAACGCAACGCCCAGGCGGATACCAGCCAGCCCAAAGGCCTTGCTGAGAGTCTGCATCACCACCAGATTGGGCCACTCATTGACCCACTCGGCCAGACTGGATCCCTCCGGAGCAAAGTCAATGTAGGCCTCGTCCATGACCACGACCCCGTTCCACGTCGGGTGTTCCAACACCTTCTGGATATCATCTTTCCGGATCAGGTTCGCGGTCGGGTTGCCGGGCGAGCAGATGTAGACCATCTTGATCGATGAGTCCGCGGAGAGGGTCTCGTTGATTTTCTCGGGCTGCAGCTGGAAGCCGTTCTCAACGTCGAGAGGCACCTTCACGATCTCTACATCGTTCACTTGTGCGCTCACCGCGTACATACCGTAGGTCGGAGGGCAGGTGAGGATCTTGTCCTTTCCGGGCACGCAGAAACATCTCAGGAGGGCATCGATCGCCTCGTCAGAGCCTACGCCGACGAAGAGGTTCTCGGGCTTCAGGTCTTTCTGGGTGTGGATGCGAGTGTTGCGGAGGTTGCAGAAGAGCTGCTTCAGTTCGATCTGGTGACTAAAGGCATACGCGTCAGTCAATCCTAGCCTAGCAATAGTATCCCTGACGTGCAGCAAAAGAAAACCTTGTAGAATGCGCCGGGTGACTCACGGATCAGGGTATCGGTTCAATCCCAAGAGGTCAATGTCTGGCTTGGAGGCACCAGTAGGAGCGCCATTTGCGGCCGATTCCTGGAGAGCTCCCTCCGTATTCAAGGCAAGACCGGGACCGTAAGCGTTCTCGTTCGCATCAAGCAGGACGTTCGTTCCATCATCTTTGTAGTCACTGACTCATTAGTCTCGACGGTCACACGGCGGGGCAGTCGCAAGCGACTCACTCTCTTGCGCAACGGTAGGGCTGCAACTGAAGGATATTCTTGCGCGCGCAAGTCGCCAGATTGAACGGGGATTTTCTCGCGGCCATTTTTCACAATTGGAGGTATTATGCCAGTTTGTTGCGTGGTGGAAGAAAATAGTGGTGGGGGGAGTGGCGGGGAAGACAATCATGAGCGGAGACCGTCGGCGAAACCGGAGGCGGTACAAAGATTGAGTCACCGCAGGGTTTGCCGAAGTACGTGTCTACACAGCGATGTTTAGAATCTACTAAAGCCATTGATCGCCAAATACTTTCCCTATGAACCTACCCCGTCGCTGAGTAGATACTGTGTCTGCTGTGATGACCAGTGGGGGCAAAAAAATCAATTTTGTCCTTCAGGTACCCGAAAATACACCAGAACATTGAATCCCGATAAGAAGATCGAGTAGATCCGGAACGGACGAGTTCTGAGATGGACTTCAGACTACGAGCCTTTTAACGCTTCTATGGCACGTCATGCCACAAATTTAGCTGTCTGGGGAATCTCATATCATTACTCGTACGACAACTAGCTCTGGGTATACTGCAACTTCTTCTCAGTAGCCGTCCAAGCTTAATAGATCGAAATCGCAGCATACCGCGAAATCATATCGACGAGCAAACATGCTCGAGGAAGCCAATATCCGCGAGATGCTGCTGGCACCTCATTGGATTGTGCGATAGACAACGACGCGTCAGATCCTCAGAGGTGTCAGAGAGAAGATCTGCCACTGTCATTCCGGAAAGGGCCACATCCGTCTTACTTTTTCTGGTGACTTTTTTCCCGCCATATTCGCTCAATATAAATCGACAGCAGTTCCTTGTTTTGCCTTCGTTTTCCAGCAAAATCTAGCTGCGGGGCCATCCATACCTCTTCGTCAGTATCCATAGATTCCTGAGCAAGCTGCTGCACTTCGTTCCATTCTTGATAGTCGGCAAACTGCCGTTCATGTGCACTGATCTCGTCCTAACTGAAGGAATAAGGACAATACCCAGAGAAATCCAGATCCGATCAGTTCTGAGACATCTCAATCAAGCACTGTCGTAGTGGAACAACATCGACATGGGATGTTCCTCCTGTGCGCACGAACAGTTCTCGAAAGACACGCGGCACATTCATGGCGTTGTGGGCAAGTCTATTCTCTAGAAGAATTGAGACTTCATATGCTTTTGCCATTTTGGCCTGTGTCCAGTCATGTAGAGCAGCAGCCTTGTCTTCTTTGTCTAAGGCTAGTTCCTGGGGGCTTCCCCGATGAGCCATTGGTTGATTGTCTGGATTCCGCCTTGTGATCCGAGAGGAGCTCTCGTTTGGCAATTGATATCCCCAGATCCGATGAGCTACCCCCTGCACATATCATTAGATTGAAAGGATCAAGGGCATCGAATGCTTACAAGGCCCCTGATACATAGACTCATCATCAACGTGAAAGGAGCGGTCAGGCGAAGGACCGGTGCAGAACAGGTGTGGTTTATCCACGCTGCCATCGAGCTCTAAATGTTTGAAGTGCTCCGTATCTGCGCTTAAATACAGCCCACCATATCCAGGAAACGAGACAGCCGACAATTGAGCTTCAAGTTGGGTCAAATGCTTTATAAGCTCCCGTCTCTCAACTTCCGTCATCTCACCCCATCTCTCAAATAACCGAACCCCGATTGCCTTCTCCATGACAATATACTCTGCGCCGACAGAACTTGAGTCATCAGCAAACCAACAGAAGATGCCGGGGACTGGTATGCTTGTGCATTTTGTGACTGATACGTAAGCGCTCTAGGAATCCATAAACGGGATAGGATGCACTTACTGTATTCCAAAGTACCTACTTCGGAGGGTGTCGTTAGGAAGGCCGGGCCAGCGATACGACAGGGTATTTTCGCGATCAGTTCACTGCCGTCCTCTCTTTTCATGAAAAGAGCCTTGCGAAAACCCCCTTGAGCTTCTCGATGGCTGTTATTCGAGATGCCCTCCCACCAGCTGTAGCGGCAATATCGCAGAGGGCATCCACATTGAACTTCTGGTAATGCCGACTGGACTGATGGTCCTCATTGGCAAGGAAATGGCCGGTAGTGTATGGAAAAAGCTCCTCGCTGCTGATCCGTTTGCCTGTTTGCTAGTACCTTAGTGACACCCTCCCTTGCGCGACGATCGTGGTTCCTCTTACCACGGCAAAGGATCGATATCTACGCGGTTGGCTGGTTGCACCGGAGGCGTCTAGAAGTCCTGGCAAATGCCAACATGATATATAATGAAGCGTGTCAAGGTTATGGATTTCAGCGGCAATCACGGGGGCATGTGGCGCGTCATATGTGCCAAGACATGTCCACAATATCCTGTTCATCATGTTCCAAATCCACCAAGTTGGATGGGCCATTGGCGGGTGGTCTCTAAGTGTGTCACTACGCAACAAGGTATGTGTCTGTTAATCACACTTCTACACAGATGGTCCCCATTTTAACTTGTGTCATCAACAAAGATACGAAGATCCCTCACTAAATTTCTTTATTGTTCGAGGTCGGATGACCCTCATTGGTAGTTCCGCTGCCCAGGAGGTTCTACCTAGAAATCAACGACAAAGAACTGTAGTACAGCCTAACCACTTATAAGTCCAGTCCTCGAATCCGTCCTCAACCACATCAGGCACTATCACGGCATGTTGGCATCTCGGCATTCCTTAGTCTTACACGGTTTTCCATTCACCCAGATTTCTAAATATTGTTAATTTTATTCATATCTTTGCAATGGGAGGTATCGTTGCCGTCCATATCTCCAAGCCGCGTGCCCTGACCCTTGTGGCATTCATGATTTTTTGACTCTTGGCGTCCGGAGAACTCGATATCTCCAATCACGACAGGGTCATCATAGCACAAGGCTGCGGAGGAGGTGGTAATGACAGCCGCCAGAAGTAAGAGCGGAAAGAAGGGCTTCATGATCAAGAAATGAAAATTGCAGGTTCGGATATGTGAACAACGGAAGATGAGCAGAGAGAAACAAAGAGGGTAAAGTGGGAAAGTTTTAAAAACAGGGGATAGAAGCATCTTATATAGATGGCGGATGTGAATGTGTGAATAATCTGCTTTTATTGTTTACCCATTGCATTCGTTGCGGGTTCTTTGTAGGCAGGGATCGCTCTTCGCAGTCGACCACTTGGTCACGATCTTTCAAGAGCTGGAGGTGTGGAAGATCTTACTGGCCTCGAGAATGATACAAAGCCCGCATTCAGGCATCTCGAGACTACCCTATGTTGCTTTATGCTAGTTCAACTACGTAGCCCCAGGCCTTGCGCTGATTATCGACAAATGCTCTACACACGTCATTGAACCGTCATGATGAAGACTAAATCAGCTAGTGCTCATGATAGACTCACTGTCGAAGCCTCGAAAACTCGGCCTTCCTCCGCCCCGGAATCTTCCTGATATCTATACTAAAGAAAACCTGGTCTCGACTCGATCTTACAGAAGATTATGCTGTACGATGATGGAAAGAATCAATGTGCTCTAGAGAATATATATACATTTCTTTTGTTGATACTTCCAGGACACTTTGCCCCTAGAATTTGCCTATTTACCTTGTATGCCACGATAGAAATACAAAAAGCCAACGCCTCAGTATGCCTGATGTCTAGGGCTGCCCTGCCGGCCCTCTACGACTAGGCAAGCCATGCTTCAATCATAGTCGTAACAAACCATATGCGCCTATTCCTCCTTTGATGCCTTCGTAGGCGATTCTTTCGGAGGACTGGAATGCTTGCCGGACTTCTTGTATTTGTCCTGCTTTTCCCGCAAATAACGCCATGTCCTACTCACGCCGGAAGTCAAAGGTCCTTTGATGGTCTGAACTGTACTCGGCCAACGAATAGTCTTAGTGATCGAGGCCTGGACTTCCTTTGTGAGGTTCGCATCCTTTGCAATGCGTTGGTCAAAAGGCCCTCCTTGTCTCCGGCGTACCATCTCCGGATCGTTGTCGTTGGCCTCCTGCATCATTTTGTTGAATTCAGCTCGAGGTATGCCAAAACGAGACTGATACTGGAAATACAACTTCTCCCGGAAAGAATCTGGCAGCCGGCGGACCATGTTTCCGCGTTTCACTGGATCCATGTCTTGGACGAGACGCACGTTGGCATCAGGGTCATCGATCCAGTCGTCCTCCATACAGCGCTTATCCTGGAAGGTGACATTGGGGAGAGTCTCGATGAGCGGGGCGTAGAGCCGCCGAAAATTCGCCATTTGGCCGGAGACAATGTTGTTAACCTTTTTAGGATCCTCCGCTGGGAGTACCATGCGGAGATCGCCCATGTAGCTGATGCCTGCAATAGTGCTGTACAGTTGGAATTCGGTGAATTGGTCGGGCAGGAGCAGCAACGCGACACGAACAGCGGACAGTAAATTCATCTGGTTAGCGAGCCGCACCTTCGGATGGTCACGAAGAATCTTGACCGGCTTTTGCAGCCGACCCGCAAGGTACAGTGTGTCCCACGAGCTCAAATCCCTACACAGCGTATCGAGGTTGACAACTCCATACTTTATCAACGTGCCATTGACAGTGATGTAGGGGTTGAAGTAAACACCTGCACCAAACCTATCCTGGACTTGAGAAACCACGTAGGATCCCAGGGAGCCGAGACCGGAGTAATGGTCGCGGTGCTGATGCAAGTTCAAAGAGTGCCAATGCTGAGAGTATGAAACTCCAAAAATAAAATCAATCATCTTTCCCTGGCCTTGCTGCATATTCTTGATCGCTGCGGGCGCGGATGGGTGGCACTGGCTGGAACCAGGCGCACTGCCCACTTGCGGGAAGACACCCGATCCGTAGGCGAACGCATAGCGAATTGGAGCGCGGAATTGCCAAAGAATCTGACGGAGGGCTTCTTTGAACTCTTGGTTGATTATCATGTGCTGGTTGACGCCAAAGTCTTTGGAAGGGAGCTCGTCGAAAGCGGAGATTGAGAGATTTGGGTTCACGTCCCAGTCACCGGGGTCCGAAAGCTTGGAAGAGGTGGAGAACGACGAGTACGAGGAAGACGGCAGAAGAAGGTCATGATCGGAGTATGAATTCAAGTTCCCCAATGGTCCCGGGCGAGTTCTGGAGGCTGAGACGGCCCTCGCGGAAGCGATCAAGGGGGATTCCGATGAGAACAACCGACGAGAACTGGGAACCCGAGGGCATCGGGGAAACGATGGGTAGCCCAACCGCAGACGCACAAGTGAGCCAGACATGGAGTACAAAGTGCGAGACTATACCCATAGATTGTCTCTCGTTAGCAATCCATTCATGAAAAGAAAGATCAAAGACCACCAGCGGCATTGCTTACATTGTGACGAGTTGACGGAAGGTCAGGAAGGGATTGCACAGCAAGGGCTGTAGTTCTGGAGCAAATCAAAGACCATCGGAGATTACCACATCAGACCATGGTAACCGATGAAGGGAATGAGTGAAGAAAAAGAATGCAGAGAGTGGAGAGAGCGATGGAGGACGCAGCAGTTGCGGGAGATATTATTGCGGATTGACGAACTGACGTACGTCTCTCGGCAGGTGTTCTCGGCCGGTGCTGTGGCTTGTTGCCGCTTATCCCGACCAGGAGATCCCCCCGCGCCACAATGCACGTGACAGCGCTCCTCTCCTCTCCGCGGGCGCGTTCCAAAAGGGTCGAAGTCCAAACAATGCAGTAAACAAGTCGAACCCACCTCAACAACCGCCCCATTTTCCACGGAGTTCGCGCGGTCTGCGCTCTGCATGCAGCCGTCATTGCCATTGGAAATTTATTGACGGCATTTTACTCCCAGATGAGCCGCATCTTCCTACTATAATGACGCAAGAAATGGAGACATTCGCAGCCCGGTTGGCTAGCTTCGACCTAGTATTGAACCCAGGGAAGCGAAGGTCATCGAGCACCAAATCTGCGAAAAAAATCGCCTGGCCTCATCGCAAACCTTCACCCGCTGAGGTATGTTACGACGGTGTCTAACAGCTTGTAATGGACAACAACATTAACAAGCAACCCGACAGCTCGCTCACGCCGGTTTCTTCTACAACCCCTACGAGACGAACCCGGATAATACAACATGCTTCATGTGCCAAAGAGCCCTCGATGGGTGGGAAGAGGAGGACAACCCTATAACGGAACATCTAAAGCACGCAAAAGACTGTGGCTGGGCCGTCATGATGGACATCCAACAGCATAGCTCAAATCCTGCTGAAATCGATGACCCAACAAGCGATAGAGTCCGAGAAGCGCGTCTGGCGACGTTCGGTACGAATTGGCCCCACGATGGAAAGAGAGGTTGGGTGTGCGATTCAGAGAAGGTAATGGCAATACACTGCTACGAAGCAGCCACTTCCTGGGGCCTGTTGCTAAGGTGATTATCACTTCCTTTAGATGGTCGATGGCGGATGGTTTTTCTGCCCCACTGAAGAGAGCAATGATCTCGCAAGCTGTGCGTACTGCAAGTTATCCCTCGATGGATGGGAACCACAAGATGATCCTTTGTAAGTTCATCGACCGGTCGCTACTTCCTAGCGACGACCACTGACTTCATTCCAGCGATGAACATTATCGACGCTCACCAGACTGCTCCTTCTTTGTTTTCGCTCAAGCCCCTGGGAAGAAAGGAAAGGCGAAAGGCTCCCGATCAAAAAGAGGTCGGCCTTCGAAGGCGTCGTTGCGTATGTCCACCCAATCGACTGCCTCCGAGGCCCCAGTTTCCGACATGGAAGATGTGATGGACCAGAGCATCGCGTCCCAGGCGTCCACTAGAACGAAAGGAACGAAAAAATCCTCAAAGTCTAAATCAAAAACGTCGAAGTCGAAGAAGGAAGATTTAGTGGAAACAGGGAGCCAAATGGACGTTGACAAACCTGAACTGGTCCCACAAGAGCCACCCAAGCCGAAACGCGGCCGTGGAAAGAAGAGAACCAGTGACGATGTGGAACAGGAAGAGCGGAATATTCGTGATGCTTCCGAGCAGCCGGAACGACCATCGAAGAAGAGGGCTACCAAAACGCGTAACAGCTCTCAGCAGGGTGGACAAGGCTACGAGAGCGTAGCAGAATCGCAACAGGATGAGAGCATTCTGCAGGAAGAGACCCAAAAGAGTCGCGCACCCCCTAAGAAGAGAGGCCGTAAGCCTTCAAGTGCTTCTACCTCGAGAGCGGCTTCGGTCTCTCATGTGCTACGAGACTCGGAGATTGATGCAGCTTTGGAGGCCGAACTGGACATCGATGAGACGGAGCCTGTCGAAGTCAAACCAAAGTCAGAGCCGAAAAAGAAGTCGACATCAACAAAATCTAGATCTAAGAAGAAACAGAAGGCTACACCAGAGCCAGAACCAATGGATGCCATGGATGATCCTCTTGAAGAGATGGCAGACGATATGATCACAGGACCTGAAGATGATGAAGTGAACGTTGTGGAGGAACCAATGCCCAAAAAGACCACGAAATTGTCCAAGCGTGGGAAGACAAGGAGCTCCAACAATTCAGATGACGGTGGCAAATCGCTGGACTCTACGAAACAGCCAGACGTCGACCAAGTCGAGGACGAGGGCGCGAAATCTAAACATATGTCTGTCGAAGTCGAGACGCAGGAACCCAAGACAGACCCTGAGCTGGAGCTTGCGGAGAATACGACTAAAAAGAGCTCCAAGAAAAAAACATCCGCAGAGAAGAACAAGAAGTCCAAGAAAACAGCAAAGGCTGCACCAGAGCCCAGCGCTGCGGACGAGCAGCCTGAAGAACACGCAGAGCAAGAGGTCGTCGCGGAGCATGATGGTATGATTGGGCAAGATAAGCCAGAGAATGATCAAGAGGACAAACAAGAGTCCCATCGTCGCCGGTCTTCTAAAGTGCCACCAAAAACGGCAAAAAGACTCAGCGACATACCTCAGGAGAGACTATACGCACGGTCTCTTGCAAGCTCCCGCAACTCGGACGCCCACGGTGTGATAGATGACACAGATGATACAAAGGAGCAAGATCATGAAGCCGTATCACCCCTGCCTTCGGCTTCCAAGAGTACGCCCTCACTGTCTCCCCAATCGTCCGATGCGGAGAATCACCCTCCTTCCATGAAGCCTGCTCCACGTCCCCATGCGGCCTCGCCTTCTAAACAGCAACCAGTCCGAATTCCTCTGGCGCCTAGTACACCCTCTCCATCGAAGCGCAATGCAAACGGAGGGATCAGTACCTCCCATCCTTGGAAACCCATCGACATAGACGAGTTGATTTTGGCCAACTCCAGCGACGCTGAGAATATTGATTTCACCTCAGCTCTGAACAGCATCAAGGGAGATCTGACCAGCCCCGAAAAGAAGATGAGCGTCGAGGAATGGATAGCATGGAACGCCAAGAATGGTGAAGAACGACTCAAACATGAATGCGAAAGGTTGGTTGGCCAATTTGAACGAGAGGGAGCCCGCGCAATGCGTGTGCTCGAGGGGATCGAATGCATTGACTGAAGGAGTCGTTATCGTTATTCTGTTTGCTTAAGGGCGTTCGGGTGGTCGGACAAGGGCTCGTTGAGTATTTAGCATCTTTGTGTTGTTTAATGGTATCTTAGAATTGAAATCCACCATCGCCAGATAACAGTGCGATATATATCTGCAACGCCTTTCTCCAAACCCACCAAATGCAATTTCGAAAACAAACTGAACGCCAGGGTATCCTGCAAAAACTATTCAACATAAATATGCAACCATTCGAATCCAGTACTATCTTCTAGGCGATGATTCCCAATCGCCCTTCCCAGCTGTCTTCTTCCTTGACCCCATTGCCCTTGCGCCGCTTCTCGTTTCTCTTCCGCCTCTTTTCTTCTCGCTCCTTCGCCTCTTGTTCCTCTCGTTCCATCAAACGGGTACCAAGATCCAGCTGCCACGCGCGCCGCTCCTCTTCTTCCCTCACGCGTTTCTGGTGGGAGAGCATGCGTAACCGCTGACGAACGTCTTCGACTGTAGCTCGCGCCACCTCGCCACTCTGACCGGTTGCAATCAAATGCTGCTTGCTGTTCAAATGCTCCACAAGCTGCAGGTTGTCCTTGAAGGTCAGGTCACAGTCCGAGCAGTAAAAACCGGCTCCGCGGCCTCGCTTGCCCACCGCCGACCCCGCAGAGACGATAGTGGTCTTTCCCACCATGGACGCGACATCGAGCCGCTGTTTACGCGAGGTCGTCGCCTCGAGGGCGCTGTAGTCCACCGGCGCGTGCCATTTTTTGCCGAGCAGCTTCGCCTCGTACCGGGCTTTGGCTTCTTCCTTGCGCTTGGATTCCTCGTCGGCAGCTTTCTTGGCGTACTCTTCGCGGTCCCAGGTCTTGCGGAAGGCGGTGTCTGAGGAGTTGCTGGCCATGTTCGCTGCGTTTGGAGTTGTCTGGGGAGTGAAGATAAGGGGTGGTATGGTAAGGAGGGTGTAAGAAAGTAGAGAAGATGGTTGACTTCGGAGCTTGATATTCGCCGCCGTTTGGAGGCAATAATTTCTGTTACGGAAGGCGGTGGGGATTTAGCTGGCAGTATCGGGGGTGCTCTCTTGGCCAATCACTGTGTAAACTATTCAACCAGTTGGCGTTTCACCATAATCAGGTACCTAACGTTGTTCCCCTCCATCTCAGACAAATGATCGATGAGATACCAGGTTTCATGTCTCTCCCCAGGTATGCGAACGATGCAGGGTACATTAGTGCGTTTCACTCGACATTGCCCATGTCCAGCGTGACGAGTCATCTCTCCAGTGAGGTTACAACGCGTCGATCGATTTCATCACGACTCCGCCCAAAGCTGTCATAAGGACGCACAGTCGGGAGATCTCAGTTCCTGGGTGGAAGAGGTTTCAAATCCTGCAGTGTCGAAACAGATACTCCTCGTATTCAGCCACGTTGTTCAAAGTTGCGGCTGAGCACCGCAACAGAGTCACTCGCAGGCAACAACCTAATTGGCCTCTATATATAGTCCTATAATAACCATTGTATGGAGACAATTGTGCCTACATCACCAGTTTCCACGCAAGTGCTGGAGCTTTCATCTTCTGCATTATCCTATATCTTACTCTACCCTGCACCTCAACTTCTAAGCTTCATCCCGCCTCCCCTACAGAGCACCATGGCAGAACCAGTGTCCGCCTCAGAGCATAAGCACAGTCTCTTGGGCCTACCAACTGAGTTACATCTGCAGATAGCCTCGTACCTCCCCTACCCAGATGCGCTAGCATTGAAGCACACGAGCCGCCATTTCTACTCGTTCGTGTACACGGGCGTCCATCTGAAAGTCGACTGGCTGGTCGAGCGCTTCGAGCTGAAGCTGGAATGCCCGATGGAGAAATGCTCGTTTCGCACCGACGAAGCGTTCTGCAACGCGCGCATTCGACGGATCATGGGGCGCAGGCGACGCCATCTGGAATGTCGACGCCAGAAAGGAGGGTGTCTTGTTATTGGCGGCGAGACGTGTCAGAAGGTCTTGGTGCCGACTTGGTTGAAGGGGTCGAGGCGTCTGGAGTTGCTTAAGTTTGTTGGGGATGAAGGTATGTTCTCAGGCTGGAGGATGTGGATTGAGAGTGAGTGACTGACTTTGCTAGTTTTGATTCATGGGTTGATCTTTCTGTGTGTCAACCTGCTGTGGCATCTTGTGGTCAGAGTATCACGTCTTGTCTTGGTGTCATGAATCAGATGTCTTTCTCTATGAATTTACATCGTTATTACGGCACGTGGGTTGATGCAGGCATCAATCACTGTCTGGTTGGAATTCATGTATGAGCGACGCATATATGGTACTATGAGAAGATATAATGTGTAATACATGATAATAATCCTGCGTGTACAATCAAGCAACTCTTATCACAGAATCCACTGGTCGAATATACCTCCCCACTCCATCGTATCTATCAAGCTCACATCTTCAAGATCCCCCAAGCCATCGATGGTAGCTGGGAAGGCGTCGTAATCAACTTCGCTGGAAGCGCCAGGATCCCGCGGCTCAAGGACTTCATCAAGGATAATCGACAGCACTTTACTTGCTCGGGCAAACAGTTCATGGTTCGCAATGTTCGGACGAGAAATAGACTCCAAATGTGCAATGAGCACGCTGAGGTTTCGGATTAAAAGAGACCTGGACCCTTTGTATGGCATCGGGTGACCTGTTCGCGCTTCTCTCTGGAGAGCTTTTATCAGGACCCCTGCGCTGGGGAATCCGTATAGAAGAATCTGCATCTGTCAAACTTCTGCATGGCACATTTTTCGCGATCAGAGTACTTACAACCCAAGTGAAATCACGTTGTATGTCGACCATGTGCTGATGGTGCGTACCGAAGACGAGTACGGTAGAGAGGAGCGTTGCACTCACATCCAGCAAGGGAGCTTGAGCCTCTGGGTCCTGCTGAACAAGCAGTCTTTGAACAAGAAAGTCATTGTGTAGATACATGAGATATGATACTACAAGAAAAAGGCGTGTTGCGAAAGAGAGATTCTCGTCCCAATCGTTTGACGTGTAGCGTAAGTGGGCGGGTAGTGCGTTCCACGTCTGATGACATCGACGAGATACGTCTCTGATGATGACAGTTAGGCCTACGGTCTGGTGATGAGAACAAGAGCCGCTCACCTCAGCTGATCAACAGTCTCTTCCTTGGAACTCTGTAGGGACAGTTCCAAGATCTCCTCACGGAACGTGCTGATCAGAAACCGCAGGCGAATCCAGGCCGATCTCTGGAAGACCCCATTCAAGTTCCATCCGTTGCTATCGAGAGACTGCGATGCTAGCGCGATTTGCGCATTGCTTGATAAGGCTTCATCATCAATGTCCAAAGGAAGCCTGCAATCTGAGTGTCTCTGTGAGATCCGAGGTGGCCGGCCAAGGAATGTAGCAATGCTTTTGTCTAGCTGATATGCAGCTGCAAATAGCCTTCGTCGGGATTCCACCAAGAATGAAGGGAAGTCGGAGGACTGGTGAGAATCTCGGTGAAGTCCAAGCTCGAACATATGGGTGGATAGTTCTCCCAATCTGTGCCATTTTGTTGAACCTGTCGCAATAGGTCAGTTATGGTCATTTTATCCAACGCTCAGTGTTCTGCTCGGTGGGATATTCACTATAGTCCCCATAGACAACTGTAGATAAAATGACATTCTCGTAAAGCACCCAAATCGCCAGGTCATTGACTGGGGTGAGAATTTTGCATATCTGAAGTATCGTGTCACTAGCCAATAGCATCCGTTTGGCAAAAAGCGATCGGTATTCCAGTGAGTTCCTGGGTGACGATTTATCCTGGGTCAGACAGAACATGTTCGCTATCCCAGCCAGAGAGTAAATCAAGGCGACCGTTTCTAGGCGCAGATTTGGTCCCGTAAAAAGCTCGTGAAAGTGGCATCCTTCTATTGTCGGTTGTATATTGAGCTGTTGGATTGTGTTCTCAAGAATCCATGTAATTTCTGCATCTGAAAACCCTTTGAGTAGGCCGTGATTGGCTTTTACCTGTGCCAACGAATTGAGCACCAAAGGTTTGGCAATGACCGCCGCCTCGCTGATAGTGTAGTACTCCTGGATCAAACTATCCATAAACGACAGCTCCTGTAGATATCCAAGGACCCGTTTTACTTCCCCTATCTGATGGGAAGATAGACAAGAGGGAAAGGTGTTCCTATTCTTCCTACAAAGTCCAGACCTGTCGTTTGGACTGGAAACCAGTCCTTGGTCTTCTTCAAACGTTGCGACGAAGCTCGTTGGTCCTAGATATCCTGTCGGACGATCCGTAGTTGAAATGTACAATGTTTCTTCCTGATCTGGTGTAAGATCATGGGCATCAGATGCGGCTGCGGCTGGGGTGAATGTTCGTGAACGAACCGAGCTCCTGGAGTTGATGAGAAGAGTCCGAACTCCACAACGCAATATTGTACACACCAAGACGTTGAAGACTGGATAGCTCTACTGAGGTCTTCTTTGTCCGCTGATGCTCTGGTCAGGGGTGCTGGATGATAGAAACACCTGGCAGCAATTCGACGCCTCTGACAGCGGGAGCAGACAGGGATTCGATGATCACAGCGGACCTTGTCCTTGCGGCAGGGCTCGCATGATGCCAACTTCCCATTGCGACGTCTGGAATTCATGCCGAGATCAATGTGAAGACTTTTATCGTGCAGAGTCCCATCATGTCGCAGAGAGGTGAAATAGATTTAGGGCTCATCGGGGTTCGGAGTTGGATGCGGAGTTCGGAATTGGCTGGAAATGGTAAGGCTTGAACTATGCTATCCTTTCTCCTCATAACCATGTACATAACCATAATGACGTATCAGTCAGCATGTGGTAGATGCAAGCACAGCGATCAGGAACGTAAGGCAGTACCTGGTTCCGGTGATCATCAATGTTACGTGTGGAATGTTGACGGCCGCAAAGAGCCTGACGTCACTGCTACGCCAGACCAGCAGCTCAGCGTATAAATCAACGCAACCCTCAACGTAACCCTTTCAATTCCTGCTCCAATTTCACCTCAATTGCTTACATTCAATTTCAATCCGCACATCTACAATGTCCAGCACCGGCAACCAGCCCGTCGACCCCTACAAGTTCAAGAGCGCCGAGGACCCTCCTCTGGAGCAGAAGATTGAGGACCTCGTCGACTTTATCTCCGAGACAAAATATGGCATGTTGACAACCAAGATGTCCGACTCGGACCTGTTGACGTCAAGATGCATGGCGTTAGCTGGAAAGGTAACGACGCTTTCCGTCCGGCCATTGTATATCGCGTAATAGAGGCTGATATTCAACTCTAGGAGCACGGCGGCATTGACCTCATCTTCCACACCAATCTCTTCGCGGGCAAAACGCTCGATCTGTCTGTGCATCCGCAAGAAACCAACATGTCGTTCCTGGACCAAGTGACCGGCTCCTGGGCGTCCATCTCCGGCACGGCACATATCATTGCTGATCCGGAAACGGTCCAGAAGTATTACACGCCAACACTTGCGGCTTGGATGGGTGATCTGGGCGATGGAGTACATGACGGGGGCCCAACGGATCCTCGCATTGGCGTGATCAGGCTCGAGGCGAAGCTGGCGACGTACTCCCTCGCTCGACGGGGTATGTTCGGCAGAGCGGTCGAGACTATCAAGAGCGCTGCAAAGGGGGATGTCGCTGTTGTCAACAGTATTCGAGAATTGAGTACGGAAGAGTTGGCCGAATGTGAGTTTCTACGCGGTATCCTTGATACACGATTTACTGACTTATACAGGGCGCCGCAGCCATAAATAGTGGATTACGCCTTGGACATGCTCAGATACCTGTAAGCATAGCATATCTTTTGTTTTATAGGTCAATCGAAATGATAATGTCTCTGAACCAATGCGTTTATGTAATCCTGAACACCATGCACCACTGGAGAAATCGTAAGTGGTGTCGAGTAGGCTGAAGAAACCACGCCCATACATATCGTACAATCATTATCCGGGTATCTTTCGCAAATAAAGAAAATTAACCAATCCCACGGAAGCCCAGCTCGTAATCGAGAGCCACTAGATCTATAGGGAGTCAGTAGGATTCGGGCGATGTAGAACACCAAACCTACCAGTCTTAGGGGCATGCGCGCTGGCGTCCGTCCATTGTGTAGGAGCATCGCAACGTTCTTGTTCGGAGTAGCTTGGAGCTTACGATAAGCCTCTCGGATGTGTCTCGGCTCGACGGGCGTCCGTCCTTCCTCGGGCGGATCGAAGAGACCGGTCTCGCGCTTGCGTTTCTTCGTATTTTCGCCAGCGCCATTCTCCGCTCCCCCGCGGCGGTTTTTCTCGCGGTCCTCACGCTCCTTGACCTTGAGAGCCTCCTCTGTCAAGGTCTGAACGATTTCAAAAGTAAGGAAACCGAGGATGTCGACAATATCATCGTTAGGCTTGGATTCCGTCACAATACCAAAACCGGCCCATTCCCGGAACCGCTTGCTCTTGCGATAGGTGAAGGACGCCTGGCGACATTCAGACCAAAAAACATACTCTTCCTTGGTCATGTTTTTGGTGCGCTCATCCGCCGCCGCAAGACGCTGGAGCGTCGCATAGTTCTGTTCCTCTTCCTCTTCGTCTTCTTCATCTTCCCGTTCCGGGACCTGCACCGAATAGAAGCTGTTCACGTCCCACGCTAGACCGACGCGAGCCCTCTTGTTCTTGGGCTTGGACGCAACATCCTGCGGTCCGGCGACGACACCACCTGCGATAGGATCATCGGCGCCGGCAAAGTCAGCCGCGTCCGCGCCTCCCTTGTCGTCGGAGTCCTTCACGTTCTTGCGAACGTCTTTCCAAGAGAGGAAGGTCTTCAATCGTGAGACTTTGGCTTTGTCATGCCGAATCAGGAAGATCAAGTCATCAGTTGAGATGGAGCGGACTCCTCGACGAGTCGCTAGCTGCGTGCTGCGGACGAGCTACGGAGAGGTCAGTGTTGCTGTACAGGGGGTTGGAAATTGGCGGCGTACAATTTCCACCACCTGCTGGCGGACGATTTCTTCAATCAAGGTAGTAGTTTCAACAGAAGGCTCGGCAGTTTCTCCAGAGACGAACATCATCTATGAAAGTCAGTACAAAGATAAGCCATGAAAATTCCATGATAGTTTGGGCCGAGATGGGGGCTATCGTTTTGCACAATGAACACCGAAGATATAATAGACTTGAAATGTAAAACATGGGAATAAAATGGACAGATCCAAACAATGATAGGGCAGAAAAAGCACGTTGACTTGATAGCAAGTGGTTGGACAGACATGTAACAGGCGGGCGTGGAAATGGCGTCGAAAATAAGCAAAGCACATTTCTTAACCTCCGAAATATGGCAGCAAGAACCTTGATTACACTATATTACAACATGAATATATGCTTACCTGCTGGATCTCCTGCCGATACTTGGGGGCGCGATCAGATGACATCTTGCGAAGAATAGCGATATGACATCCCGCGGTGCGAGAGAAGCAGAATCTCAAGGCCAAGATGCAACGAGAGGATCAATATCGGATAGAAGGGACAACGAGTGACGCTCAGCTGAGATGGCTGATAGAAAGATCGCGAATAGATGATGCTGAAGTCCAATGAAAGGGCCCGTCCCGTGACCTCCCTGTCTGCGGATCTTAGATTCTCCGATCTTCCGTGCGCTTGCCCGCATCGGTGGGGCAATGATGGAAACTTTTTGAATGCTTCAGTCATTGATACAATTGCCATTGAACAAGTCTTCCAGTTCTTCAAAAGCCATAATGCTGTACCTCGTGGGACTGGGTCTCGCTGATGAGACCGACATCACGGTCAAGGGCCTGGAAGTGGTCAAAAAGGCCGAACGTGTCTATCTCGAAGCCTATACAAGCATCCTGCTCGTTGATAAGGAGAAGCTAGTGAGTGTCTTCTCGAATGCAAGCCATAGCTCTATAGCGCTGGTATCCTGCAATGGATGGGCTCTTACTAAAACGTAAATTGGTTCAGTAGGAAGCTTTCTATGACCGTCCTGTGATCGTAGCAGACCGAGAACTTGTAGAGAGCGGCAGCGATGATATCCTGGCCGGCGCAGACAAGACAGATGTCGCATTTCTCGTTGTCGGCGATCCTTTCGGGTATGTTCCTGCATTGCACAGCCTATTCGCTCTTCCACATTATTGCATGAGTCTCATAGTCGATCAGCGCAACCACACACACAGACCTAGTCCTCCGCGCCCGCGAACTGGGCATCGAGTCGAAAGTCATCCCGAACGCATCGATTATGTCCGGAATCGGATGCACGGGCTTGCAGCTGTATAATTTCGGACAAACAGTGAGCATGGTGTTCTTCACGGAGAACTGGAAACCCTCGTCCTACTATGATCGCGTCAAGGAAAATGTTCAACTGGGTCTTCATACTCTGGTGCTGGTGGATATCAAGGTCAAGGAGCCGTCCCTCGAGAGCATGGCGCGCGGGCGCATTGTCTACGAGCCCCCGCGTTTCATGACCGTCGCACAATGCACGAGCCAGATGCTCGAGACCGAGGAGGAGCGCAAAGAGGGTGTCTACGGGCCGGACAGCCTTGCCGTTGGCGCTGCGAGAGTCGGAGCTGCTGACCAGAAGCTGGTCGCTGGAACGTTGAAGGAATTGTCGGAAGTTGATATGGGCCCGCCGCTGCACAGTGTTGTGCTCCTTGGAAAGAAGGCTCACGACCTGGAAAGGGATTATATTCGCCAGTTCGCCGTGGATCAGGCGACCTTCGATGCTAGCTGGCAGAAGGGAGGTTATGGAACGATGCAATGAAGTGCTCTGAGGAGGAATTCTTTATGACTATAAAATCACATGTGATGGAGTAGACCCGAACGCCATGAAATCTGAAACACTGCGCTCCGAAGACTCCAAAAAGGTATAGGAACAAAAGGCTATGCCAAGTAAACTCAAACATTAGTTCGTATGTCAAATGTCAACCGCTTCGCCGGGCAAAGAATCGAGACAACTTTTCGGGTAGAAATGTCTATATCGTTCATAGAATTAGCGTGACCCTTCAACGTAGGTACCAGGTACCAGTAATCCGTAAAAGTACTCACCGTAGGAGTCGAGGGTTGTTGCTGTTCACTACCATCCTCGCTCTCATCCCCATCCTCATCCATGAGGCTCTCGTCGTCGTTCTCCTCCTCCTCAACCTGGGGGAATGATCTATCCGGATCCCCATTATACACAATCCACCAACCGATCTTCTCGCCCGCAGCGTATTTGTCTCGAAACTCTGTCAACGCATTCATGGCATCTTGATCCAGGCCGGATTTTTTCACGAGCTCCTCAGCATCGAGACCGAGGGACATTCCCGCCGACGTCATATCGGGCATCGTCAGGACCTTGCCCGCAACATATGCAAACGGTTTGCTCACAGCCGTTTCGCTAGAGGTATCATCGGGATCGTACTGTTCGATGAATCGCAGATCGGGGAGGCGGGAGACAATGCCAGGCTCGTTCTTTTTCAATGAGTCGAGCATGAGCTGGTGGGTGACCGGTTGCTGGAGGTATTCGGCCGTAGCGTCCTCCAGGTTATTGAGGACGATGTACACTCGGATGCCTGTGAAGCCAGCACGCGGCCACCGAAAGCCGTAAAGCATGTAGACCGGCATTGGAACGGACGGGCGGCTAGAATGGAGATTGTAGTTGGCGCTCGAGATCGTGCGGGACGTTGTGAGGGTGCAGTAGCCCGGGTATTGTGCGCACTGTCATGTTATGATCTGTGTGTCAGGAGGCTGCTGCGCCCATGGTGTTCAATGGACGAGGTGTGGCAGAAAGTTGATCAGTATCGTGATGATTCGTGTGGAGATGGTCTTGGCGCAGCCGTTGAAGGCCCAACGTTTCGTTGCCAATCTATCGACTTCGATAGAGATGCAAAGGGCTACCCGTAGGTTGTAGTGGGCAAGATCTCATCGTAGTTTACTCCAGAGAGGTAAATTATGGTTTCAATTTAGATTTCCCATAGGATGCCATGATCTCCGTTGTACCTTTCTTGGGCTGTGTGCACGGTCCAGGCGGTCAACATCGGCAATATCGCAATCCGGCATCTGGATCATCTCATCACGACAGCGGAGGCTCTGGAGTGAACCCCAGCTAAACGCATCTCGACAACATTGAGTTTCTCTCAGCGTGCCATTGCACTGCCCAGACGGAATGGTACTATCGTTCATTCTCGTGCAGAACCGCCAGTGAGTGCAACTGCCAAGCCCGGTTCGTACCAATTCGATGCTCATACCGGACCAGGGGTAAGACGCGGCTTGCCAAATGGTATGCGCCTTACAGTGTAAGTTCCCACTGACCCTTCGGTTTCTTGCAACTAGATGATAATGTGCTGTGCTACAGGATGAGGAGAAAGTGAAACTTAAAGGCGAGGTTAGTTATGCTGGGACTCGTCGTGATCCTGTCGGTTCCCGATCATTGACTCGAGATGGATAGGTCCATCGCCTGGTGGCACCACGAGACCAGAAGTATCAGTCGAACTTTGTCGAATTCAAACGCAGCACAAAGATTGTCTACCGGAGATATGCGGGATTGTTTTTCTGCGCCTGCGTCGATACGACGGATAACGAACTGGCCTATCTCGAAGCCATCCATTTCTTCGTTGAGGTCCTGGATCAGTTTTTCGGAAATGTGTGCGAGCTGGATCTAGTGTTCAATTTCTACAAGGTTCGTGAGGTTTTGTTCGGCAGACTGTCCGAGGGTGGGCAGGTGCACAAGGGTGGATCTGTACTAGGAATGCACAAGGACATACAAGCTGATGAGTATCTGCGCAGGTCTATGCGATCCTCGACGAAGTGTTTCTTGCGGGAGAAATCGAAGAGACAAGTAAACAGGTTGTGCTTACGCGACTCGAGCACTTGGACAAGCTGGAGTAAGAATTTGAGGAAGAAGCCAAGGGCGACAGGCATGTTCCATTGCTGGCTATCATGATTGCATTGAGAGACCACTGGTTATGGTCCAGGCACGGAGTTCAGGGTTGTCCCTATTTATCCCTATGGTCGGTTGTCATATAATTGTTTGGGCACGATGATAGTGAGAGTACTGTATGCCTTATAGGGCGGTTTGTATCTAGTTTCGACGCGTTAATACCCCAGAATCGGTTATTTTAGCCCATAATCCACGGGTCCAGAAGCAGAAGTACCCTAATTGTCTTAAAATTCCTCCAGTCGTAGGAGAGAGCACATCCTTTAGTCAGACAATGTGAGACAAGAGGTGGTGCGCCGCTGACGGTATTTGTGGTGACCCATCGGCATGTGGTATAGAGACATATGGCTGCCTAGAGCCTCAACAGCCGAAATCATTGCCGTGATGCCTCGACAAGACTGCAGCCCTCCGGATAGCCCACTGCACTTAGCACGCAATGGAAATTAAGCTTAGATAGCATGAAAACGTTAAAAGTAGTTTCTTTTAAGGTCCGAGACCCGTTGAAGGGTTCGAGGTTATACCGGAGTGGACATAGTCGCAGTGAGGTGATCGATGACTGCGATTGCGAGCATATAACAACATCTCTTGGCAACGCCCCTTTAAAAGGACGACCACCTCTGTTGCACAAATTGTTTCTTTTTGTTTTCCAGTAGTATTTTTTGAGAGACAAGCTCATTTTTCTTCCTAATTTCGATGCCATTCTCATTGTTACTATGAAATGCATGGTGATGGTTGGCCTTCGCCGCCAAGTCACCCAACACCACCCAACCTCCCCCAAGGCCTCCCTACTACCTCCTCCTACAACTACTGATCTACCGACACCGCACCCCCTACTCACCCTCAACAGCCATAATCCTGTCAAATAACTCGATCATCCCACATGTTGTCCCGCTTGAAAAATGGCGCATGCTCATCAATCGAATAAATTCCCTTTTTCGTCACGATACAACATCGTACAAGTGAATACATACGAATACTCACTGCTTCACGACTGACTGATCAACAAACACCACTACTTTCTCGAACACGGTCCTCGTCCGCCGTTCCACATCCTGAACCGACGGCGGAAGACCCTGACCCGTAGCGACGAAACGGCAACAGTGCGAAGATCTTCATAAGAGTACGAGCGTTTCATTACTCCAACGAGCAAGTCTCCAATTTTCCGTCCGTGATATGCCCGTCTTGGCATTCGAGAGGCTTTGACGACACGATTTATCCGGAACACTTGGGTCGATCACCGCCGGGGCACGACGGGCTGAAGTCAGGGATTACGATTGCAGTCTAATTAGTTGATTGTCGGCGATAAACTTTGGTTCAAAGACGGGTTATCGTGGTGCATCCATCAATCAATCTCCATCATTATTGTTGAGGATGCGGCCAAGCGGAGACTGGAAATGAGTTACCACGACGCGTTCCTTGCCACCGACGTTTAGTCTGCACAGCTGCCGTGGTACTGCAAGCGGAAATCATCGCCAAAGTTGCGGGTGGACAGCAACCATGATAGGGTGGTGGGACCTGATAACTTTAACGCGGCACGCATGGACGATTCGTCATGACTGGACCTGATCTTTACAGATGTCTACAGGTGTATCGAGAGACCACCAGGGAGAAGAGCCATCACCCGAGTCTTTCTGGGATCTCTGTTACAATCAGACGCCTCACACCTCCTGATGACGACTAGTACTCGAACCAGAATGGCCCGGCTGTCGAACAAGTGTGTGGGGACCGGGAGCACGGGGCTAAGGCCGAGGTCGCTTGGTTCTCCGTCGCCCGAAGTGGGCAAGTGGACAGACTATAGCACTAGCGACAGTGTTATCGCCAGTATCAGTAATTGCCTCGAATGTTCGGGTATTGTTCGAGACGCAACAGATCGACTATCGTCCGACATGATGTGATCCCCGTGGCGGGAGATTTCCCTGCTTGAATCCGATACGATTGCAACTACGATATCGAGATGGGCCACAAGCCTGACGATCAGGATGGGCCATCCATCCACCCAGGACCGGTCATTACCCAAACGAGTGATCTTGACAAGGAGCAAGACAAAAGGAGGGATCAAAAAGAAATTGCTACGATTTGGATAATTGGTAAGTGATGTGGAGATGCGTTTCATAATCGGCACTCCTGAGCGCCATGCTCCTGGAGCAGACGTCTGGAGACGAGGTACGCGTCACTTTCCGCGGGGAGCGCCAATCAACAGGGGCACTCGCACGCTTCGACTTCACAGGGCTTCCAGACCAGAGGCCGATCAATGGGTTTGCCCACGGTCGGTCTTGGCATTCCACCCTTGGAACCCATTCAGCGTGTCCAGCGCGGCTCCATTCAATTTCCTGCCCCGCCAGTGCGCTACTTGCCATCTCTGTCTAGGCGAAATACCGTCGGAGCCACAGGCGGTTCTAGTGGCTGTGAGGGAACCAGAAAACCAACCCCCCTGACTATCAGTACCTCTGGTTTCGAGAAGGAAGCGTCAGCCAGTGACGTCGTCTTTTTGTTTTCCTTTACACTTGATTTTCTTGTGGCCAATGCTCTTTAATGCAGAACGTGGATGAAACGCTGAAACAAGAATTCTCAAGGAGAAAGAAAAAAGCCACAACGGCATGTACAGGGGGGGACAATAAACGAGTCAGCCGTTTAATTACTGACTATTATTTTGAAGAATGGGGTATCCTCCCCAGGACCGTGACAGTCACTATCTGGCATCTTCATAGGTACGACAACAACAACAGAACCCACCTTCTCCCGGGCCGGTAGCACCTCTGGAACCAAGGGTTGTTATTCTGCGTACATGTGAGTTGCCACTTCGGGCTCGGTCGCCAATTCAGGATTCTCGAGTTTATTATGGCTGTCATTGTTATTTCCGAATTTTTTATTCTTCGATTTTTTTTTAAATTACACATTTTTCTATTTTTTCCCCTTCCTTTACCTTGATTCTCAACTGCTTCATTACCCTCTTGGGTAGGGATTCGTCCATTGTTATTATTGCGCAGGTACCGTACGTACCACAATGTACCAGTGATTTTACATAGCGTTCCCCCCCTTTGGCAGCCCCCGTAACTGACTTATCTACTTCCATCCCCAGGCCTAAATTGATTACTATATTTTCTTGATCGACCCTCAATCCATCTCTTTTTAATCTCCTCAACGCCTGCCCACTTTTTTTCCTTTTGGCTCAATCTCCTTTTCTACCCAGGAGCCCTTTCTTATTTCTTATCACTGTCTTGTCGGACAATCCTTTCCTTCGTTTCTCATTCTTCCACCGGCCCCCCCTCGCCAGACTCTCGTTACAAGGGACAGACCGTTCCTTCGATTCACCCCATTGCCTCGAACTGCGCATCGCAACTAGCATTCGCAATAGACCACTGCCCTAATACGACACCATGTCTTTGATTCACGCCGATAACCTCCCGCCTCAGCCGGTGACGGACATCTTCACCAACGACACATGCATTGATAGACGAAAGTGCCACCGCACCGTGCCCATGAAGGTGCTGGCTCTTGGTGTTGGCAGAACGGGAACGGCCTGTAAGTTTCTTTGCTATTGAGGTGGACGGGATGTCCGATGGCTGACTACTGCGGAACAGCCCTTCGCATTGCGCTGGAGCGTCTGGGATATCTCAAGTGCTACCACATGATGTCCGCCAGTATGGAGAACCCTCCCGACTGCCTCATGTGGCACGATGCCCTCTGCGCCAAGTACGATGGTGTTGGTGAATTCGGCCGCAAGGAGTGGGACCAGCTGCTCGGAGAGTGCCAGGTATGACGAGAGCGAGCCCAAAAATCGCCGAAGGGGTTGAGGACTAACGCTGTACCAGGCTGTGTGTGACTGGCCCGCCTGTGCCTTTGCGAAGGAGTTGATCGAGGCCTACCCTAACGCGAAGGTTATCCTGACTACCCGCGACGTGGATTCGTGGCATGCGTAGGTTTTCCCCGAGTCCAACCCCGCTACGAAGATCATTGTCTAACCTGAACGTGCCACAGTTCCGTCATGAAGACTGTGCATTGGCGTGTGTCTGACCCGGAGCACCGCTTCGTTTCCAACTTCAGCTGGGCTGCCGGCATGTACTACCCCATGCTGAACAAGTTCTTTGAGACCTTCTTCCGCGGAGACTTCCCCAACAAGGGTAAGCAGGTGTACCTGGACCACGTCGAGGAAGTCCGCAGCCTGGTGCCTCCCGAGCGCCTGCTGGAGTACAAGATCAGCGACGGCTGGGGCCCTCTGTGCGAGTTCCTCGGCGAGGAAGTTCCCGACACCCCCTTCCCCCGTGGCAACGACATGGCCGACTTCTTCAAGCGCTGCCGTGGCCGCAACCGTCGTCAGATGCTGAACGCCGCCCTCCAGGCCTTCACCATGGGTGGTGCGCTCCTTGCGACCGGATTCGCCGCTACCATGGCCTTCAAGCGGTTCTCTCGGTGAAAAGCTTTTGGTTTTGGTGTAGTGCGCGCTGGGCGCCACTCACTTGCTTCATTCTTGGTTTCTCTACTTGTTCCCTTCTTCTCTATTCTTTCTTTTCTTTCTGGTTGTACTTGGAAGTTCGGCTCCGTGTGTTTCCCTTTTCTTCGCCCACTAGCGAGCAATCCCGTCGAGGGTTATATATAATATGCATGATTTTGACAACGAGATTACCTGTTTGATACATAAATTACAGTTGCGATACTGATTCGAGACTTGGTACGGGTGGTAGAGTTCGGAGTTGCGATCGTTGGGATTGTGGACCCTCTTGGCTACATGGGAACGCAACCAACGTAGCACTGTCCTTCATGCTGTTCTATGTAGTTGTTATTGTTGTTGCCTGGTGAAGGGGCTGTATAAAGCAGATTCCAAGAATCATGCATAACTCTTCATCCAATTACTCCTGAGTTCTTTCAGCCCTGTTTTCTTGGCATGCAAGACGCCGCAGGGATGGTCAACAATAACAATACCAAATGCATCTAGGTGCCACAGCTGGAAGGGGCCGCTCGAGGCCGCCCAGTAATATCCAGAGTTGGTCAGAACGACAGAGGACGAACATTATGTAGTTAGCCAAGATATGTTGCTACAGGGAGTCGAGACTGAGGGACCGTTGGGCTTGGCGGTGGAGGGTGGTGATGGAGAGGCGGCTATAGCGTCCGTGGTGGCTGCATTGGAGTTTGGAATCGCAAACGCGGAGAGTAACGTTTGTTTGCAAGATGGATTGGTGAATGGCTGGGTTGATCATGTTCGTCCAGCGCAGGGAGGAACACAGGGGTGTTGTTATAGATAGAAATGTTGCCATAGATAGAACCGAGTAACCGATTGCAGGTGATCTGTCTTGGTGCTGGTTACACTGGGAGAATAAGATGGTGAAATCCATGCTTTTTGGTTGGTGTGACGGCGGAAGCATGATTATATTACTGTGGACCGATGCATCCTGCTGTCGGCGAGTCATGCTGCTGCCCTATGCAACTAAAGTGCGAAGGATGATGGGAGAGTCTTGGAGTCTTGGCTCTGGCAGGGCTGGGTGGAAGTTTCTGAGAGTAATCGGTTCGAACCGATCTATCTCAGACATCTGACATGACATGACCGGATAGATCTCATAGAGAACTTGTAGAATGAACATCCCAGCCAAATACCTACAGAGATCTGATAGGTACGGCAGGCCCTCTGCCTTATTGCACAACATACTGCAGTTCGGGAGGCTATCATGAGCCGGGTGAAACCACCCCTGTTCACAGTGCTACAAGATGGTAATCTGCATACACCGTACGGCAATAACACGGAGTTAGTACATCAACGAATAACAACACGAGAACCAAGGTTCGAGCGCAAGCGAAGCGCCAGGAGAAAGACGGCTTTTCCCATCCATGACGTGGCGACCCTCCTCCCTGGCGCTCCCGCTAAACCGCTCGTGGCATCGGCTATCGGCATTACTGGTTCATACCGCCGGTACCAGACCCGCTCGGGGATAAAGGTATGGTTTGGGAAATGAGACTATCGCCTGTACGAGTACCTCCTAACTGACTACCTCGCATTACGTAGGTAGGCCTACGTAGGCCTGAGTAGGCCTGCGTAGCTGAAAGTGTCTTTCCTATTGTCAATGTATGTGAGTTGAATTCAGTCGTTCGAACTTTCTGGCCAGGAGAACTGCCCGGTGGATACTGTACGGTAGTTTATTAGGAGTAGACATTATGATGATAGTCCGTCCCATGGATACTTTAGTCTCAGAAGTTTATCCTCCCCGTACCCACTGCGGCCACGGGCTGTCCCCAAAGCTTGCAAGTCCCGGCGGGAATACGAGCGAATCTCGTCCGGAGTATTTCCAGTTATTAATGTTGAATTCGCGAGATCAGGACGACAAAAAATACACGACACGTAAACTACTATCTACTTGGAATGACCATGACAATTTGTAGAAAGACAGAATGTCCTAATTAAGGTAAAATCAGAACTCATTGAACATTTATCCGGCAGTGGATCGACTTGACCTATCGCCCCCGCGCGCATCCACGAATGGTCGCCACGAAGACTCCTGGTCCACTGTCAGTATCATCCATCATGACGGACTTCTTCTCCCGGAGAGAACGCCTCCTCTGCTGATCACTACCGTTCCCCTTCTCCTTCCCCTTTCCTCTGGTGCCACCTTGCACGCTTTTCATGCTGGGATTCTGGAGGTTTTCTTGGCCGGGTGTTTTTTCGACCTTCTCCCCCAGCCATTCATTCTCTTTCCCGTTTCGCTGTCGTGAGACAAAGTGATGTGAAGGAATCCATGATCACCTCTACTCCCACTGGCATATCCTCCCGGGGATCCGCTTCGGCTGGCGCCCTCCGCATTCTCGCCGCTTTGCTCGCCGTTCTGCTCTGCAGTCTGCAAGGAGCTGTCGCGGAGGTTGATTCGGTCTTCCGATCCGTATGTGCTCCCTTCCATCCTCGATGTTCCCCCCAAAATCCCCGAGCTAAGTAATCGCCCGGTGCGACGGACCTGCAGCGACCCGACCTATACCCCCCGGTCTTCACGTTGGAACACAGCGTTCCCGAAAAGCTTACTCCCGGATACATCTTTCTCGGCCCTTACGAAGCAGACAATGCAGGGCCCTACATCTACGATAATGAAGGAGTGCGTGCTTCTTGTCCCTCGTCGCGCGCGCTCGGCTGACGTCGACCCAGAACTTAGTATGGAGTGGCTGGGGTAACTCCGGTCCGGGGAATGCTCATGGCATGCATGTATGCAAGTACAAGGGGAAAGACCACCTCTGTTTCTTTCAGGGAATCCAGCAGAACGGATACTGTCGCGGCCATGGAGTCATCATGGATGACCGGTATCGCATCGTCAAGACCGTCACCCCCGGCGGCGGCATGGCCTCTAGCGACATGCACGAGTTCATGCCCATCAACAACGGCAAGACCGCGCTGATGACCGTCTACCAGCAGCGACAGTTCGACATGAGCCTCTGGAACGTCAAGACCGGCATGGGCTGGCTGATGGAGAGCATCTTCCAGGAGGTCGACGTCGAAACCAACGAGGTCCTGTTCGAATGGAAGTCGCTCGACCACGTCGACCCGTCCGCCAGCTACACCTACCCACACCACACCGACACCTCGGGTACCGGGTTGGACCCGCGCTCGCCGTGGGACTACTTCCACATCAACTCCATCGACAAGAACGCGCACGGCGACTACCTGATCTCGTCGCGCCACACGTGCGCCATCTACAAGATCTCCGGTGCGGATGGGTCGATCATCTGGCAGCTCCACGGGGCGAAGCCGTCCTTCAAGAACATCAACTTCAGCTTCTCCCAGCAGCACGACGCGCGATGGCTGCACGAGAACGCCACCCACACGCTGCTGTCGCTGTACAATAACGGCTACAACGGCTTCAACCGGACGCACACGTACTCGTCTGGCATGATCATCCTCATCGACCATGTGGCCGGCACTGCGACCCAGCTGCACGACTATGCGCCGCCCGGCAAGGACATGATCAGCTCCAGCCAGGGCAACATGCAGGTGCTGCCGAACCGCCACGTGTTCATGGGCTGGGGCAACAACGCCTATGTGTCGGAACATGACGCGAACGGCGAGTTACTGCTCTGGGGCTACATCGACAAGGGCAGCATCATGAACTACCGTGCCCAGAAGTTTAAATGGGACGCCACGCCCACGGACGTGCCGGCCCTGTGGACATATGCGCGGGCGACCGACCCACAGTCGTCGACAACCTTCTACGTCAGCTGGAACGGGGCCACGCGCGTGCGGTATTGGCGGTTCTACGGGGCGTGGAACAACACGGGGCCGTACAGTCTGCTCGACGAGGTGCCCAAGAAGGGATTCGAGACCGTCTATACGTGCCCGCACTTCTACCAGTGGACGTACGCTGAAGCCGTCGACCTCGAGGGGAAGGTGCTGGCCAAGTCGCGGAACAAGTTCACCTTTACGCCGTCGCCGGAGCTGCAGGGCTACTGTACCGACCAAGGGTGCGAGAACGCCGTGGCGTACGGCCTTCCTGGCGAGGCCGAAGCGGAACCGTTCATCCCTCCGCCGGGCATCAACACAGTGCCGTGGGTTGACCCCGAGCATCCAGAGGCACACTTTGATTGGGGACAGGTTGGTGGCCAGGAGACGGCGCTGGAGAGTGCGACGGGAGCGTTGGAGAACGCGTATCACGCCGGCTGGGTGGTGCCTGTCGCGGGTGCGATCGTGGCGGTGATTGGGGCTTACGTGGTGCTGCGGCTGTACCGGCGGTATCAGCGTCAGCATCGGCACGCGGAGGAGTCGGCGGGGCCGTTGAATGGGATGAACGGACGCAAACAGTCGATGTCGGCGGACGACGACCGGTCGTGGTGGTCATGGCGCCGGTGGACAGAGGAATCTGAGACACCACCGCATTACTTTCCGCTGACAGAGCCGAGTCATTCACGACCGAGTGGGGAAGAACGATGAATCGTGTATATTGTATATAGATAGTTGCTATGAATTATATAGATTGCTGACGACTTTGCATAACTGGCTGAGGCTATCCCCGAGACTGATTAGAGCCGATCGGGCTTACGAACGATACATTACGCCGACAAAAGGCTGGGCAGAACAGCGTGGTCTTTTTGTTTTCCTTTTTTAGAGCGTTCGATCTGACGACACCCGTTTCAAGCGCCCTTCAGGTCTGCGACTTGCATAATGCTGCAGAACACGTACTCTTCGTCAGCGTCATGGAGATACGTAAGTGATCAGACTTTGTACATAGGTACTAGGTACTTAGTCCGGCATCTTATAATATAATGTGTCTAGTCTCATTTTTACTTCTTGGATTTTGACGGAACCGACAGCGTTTCAAAGGAACCACGGATACCACACCAGGAACGCACCAACCAGTCCTCTGCGTCAGTCGCGTGGGAAGTAGATTAAATCATCCCCGTAAAATGAAACGAAATGAAGAAAAGGAAGCGCTCGGGCTGCCAAGACGCCAGGACGGCCGACGGGGCCGCTAAGCCGGCGGGTGGAGTCAGGCGTCGCAAGCCATGCAGTGCCGATCGGAAATACTCTAGTACATTGTCACAGTTCCATACCGTACCGTATCATCCATACGATACATACCAGACAGCCTTTACTCCCCGATGTACTCCAAATGTACCTCCTGTCACTCCCTCTACATCCTCTACAACTCTCCTACGTATTCTGTAACCATCCCCTCTTCTCTCTCTCCTCCTCCACCTCCTCCTCCCTCTCCTCCTTCTCCTCTTCCCTCTTATCCTTCCTTCTACCCGATCGACGCTGGCCGAGCTTGGTGTGGA
Source organism: Aspergillus aff. floccosus IMV 01167 (assembly GCA_001931935.1). Classification (NCBI taxonomy): domain Eukaryota; kingdom Fungi; phylum Ascomycota; class Eurotiomycetes; order Eurotiales; family Aspergillaceae; genus Aspergillus; species Aspergillus aff. floccosus IMV 01167. Next base: position 84,539 of record MSJE01000004.1, read on the forward strand.
CATTTCTCCGCCCTCGATGCCTGTCCCTAAATCGGCGTCCCAGGGAACCAACCATCAATCCTTTCCGGGCTCTTCTTCCACCACCACCACTCCTCCGACGATTGCTCCTGTCCCTACCGAAACACCCTCCTCCTCTTCCTCCGCCGTCCCTCTGCCCAAGAAGAATCGGAATGCCCGTCACTCCCGGGCAACTTCTTGGACATCTGGTCACGATCAAGGCGGCGAACCCTCGACCTCCGAGTTCCCCTCGTCCCAGCAGCGGCGTCGGCGAGAATCCAACCTCTCTTTAGACGACGTCTCGGAGGGCTCGTCCGGACGCTACGACTACGACTACGACGACGACGACGCCCACGACCCCGCGGCCAAAATGGCCCTCCGCAATACCTCCTCCGAATACCACGGGCACGTCCGCAGCCGCTCCCAGAGTCAGCCCATGATTGCGCCCATGGACGAGCGGGAGATCGCGTCGGCGCGGCCGCAACGGCCCGCCGCCGTCACCTGGATGTCCCTGCCGCGGAAGAAGCAGCTGGCGCTTCTCGGGCTCTGTCGCGTCTTCGACTTCCTGCAGATCGCCTCGCTGCAGGCGTACATGTTCTACCAGCTGAAATCCTTCGACGAGACGCTGTCCGACTCTGACGTGTCCACCCAGGCCGGTATCCTCCAGGGTGCCTTCACCGCGGCCCAGTTCGCGACCGCCATCCCCTGGGGCCGCGTCGCCGATGCCGAATGGGGCGGGCGGAAGTTCGTCCTCCTCGTCGGTCTGCTGGGGACCGCCGCCTCGTGTATCGGTGTCGCCTTCTCCACGTCATTCGCGCAGGCCGTGTTCTGGCGTTCCTTTGGCGGGGCCATCAACGGCACGGTGGGCATCATCCGGACCATGATTGCTGAGAACGTCAAGGAGAAGAAGTATCATTCCCGCGCGTTTTTGATTCTCCCTATTGGTTTCAATGTTGCATCGTTGTTTGGTCCTGGTGAGTAGTGGCTGCCCGCTTCCTGATGACGTTCGTACGAGACTAACTGTTCCAGTCATGGGCGGCATGCTGTCCGATCCGGTCAAGGCCTACCCCCGCCTATTCGGACCCAACTCCTCCTTTGGCGGCGAACACGGGGTCGAATGGCTTATGCAGTATCCCTACGCCTTGCCCATGTTGGCAAATGCCATCTTCCTCTCATTTGCTGCGTTCTGTGTGGGTCTGGGGCTGGAAGAGACCCTGGAAGCTTGTAAGGGTAAGCCTGGTCTGGGAGTCTTCACGATGAGACTCTTCGCCCGCCTTATTCGTGCGCTGGTCCCTTCGTCGTCTCCTCTCTACCAGAGACTGCCGTTTGCCGACTACGAAGAAGAGGGCCCGTTGTTGCGCCACCATGTCAACGAGAGCTACGAACTCGAAGAGAAGGCCGCCAAACCGGCGCGCTACGGCCGCACCCTGCCTTTCCGCAGACTCTGGACCAAGAACGTTTTGTGCACTCTGTTGGCCCAAGCTTTCTTCGACTTCCAAATGGGGTAGGTGTTTGTCCGTGCACATAGATGACACGTCAACTAACTGGCACAGTGCCTTCAACAACTTGTGGTTGCTGTTCCTGTCAACCCCTCGCTATGACCCCAACGACCCGGCGAGTCCCGCGCGTAATCTGCCTTTTATCTTCACGGGTGGGCTGGGCATGCTGCCGCAGAGCGTTGGATTCGCGACGGCCATCCTAGGAGTCATTGGCATGCTCCTTCAATTCACCATCTACCCCACGATTAACGGACGACTGGGCACGGCCAAGAGCTACCAGTACTTCCTCACCCTCTTCCCGCTGGCCTACGCTTTTGCGCCGTACATCGCCCTGGCGCCATCCAGCACGCCACCCCCCGGACAGGCCAATGGCTTCTGGGTGTGGTTCTCCATCATTGTCGTCCTGTTTCTGCAGGTCACGGCGCGGACCTTCACGCTGCCGACCTCGATCATCCTGCTAAACAACTGCTCGCCCCACCCCTCGGTGCTGGGGACAATCCACGGCGTCGGCCAGTCGGTCTCCTCGGCGTTCCGTACCATTGGCCCGATCTTCTCGGGCGCCTGGTACGGCACCGGTCTGGAAATGGGCATCGTCGGTTTTGCGTGGTGGCTGATCGCGCTTGTGTCTGTGTTTGGCTGCGTCGCCGCCATCTTCGTCTACGAAGGGTCGGGACACGAGATCATGCTTCCCGGAGAGGAAGAAGACTTTCACTGATGTCCATCTACCATAGCCCTTTTTCTATTCTTCCTTCTACATGATTATCTTTCGGCTTCACCCTTCTCGATGTCTGATGCATCTGCATTGCCTTTTGTTATATATTTCGATGCCTTCGTTGTACTGTACATACGGGTGGACACATGCATAGTCGGTGTCCGGTTTGCTCATACTGTTTGTTATATTGCTTTCTCGCGGGATCTGTGTGATTACGAGCCGTGCTTGGTCGATACCTCTTGGACGGGTTGGATGTGTAACGCAGCCGTTACTTGGACTGGTTTAGAATAGACATGATATATAATAGACAATCGTCTGCGCATCGCTTGAAGATCGTAAAGTCGTATCCATAAGAAGTTACAACCCCATGCACTACTTCCGCAACGCTGCAAACCGCCGCGTCAACTCATCCACCTCGGGTATACCCCCCTTCGGTTTCGACGGAGGCTGCGTTTCGTGAGCGCGTTCCTCGCCGCTGCTGCCAGCGCCGGGCACCTTGACGCGCGGGTTGGGATTATCAGACCGGGGCCCCGGCGGCGCCACACTGACAGGACTCTTCCCTGGCTGCAGACCACGCGGCGGCGTCGCGCGATTTAACTCGGCAGGATCAGACATGGACCCTTTGCGCGGTGTGACTGGAAGATCCCCATCCCCATCTGCACCCCCACCAACATCTACATCCTCATCCTTAAACTCAGGAGCCTCCCCCAGCTCCGCATCCTCCGTGGACTCCCCCCAGGAAACACCGTACGCCCTCGCAATCTCCCGCAGATAACTATCCACCAGCTCCGGCGCAGGCGGCCGCACGCGCAACCCCTTGACCAACCGCTCCGGCACGCGCAGCCCATCGCCCTCCGCGAACCGGTTGTCCTGCGCCAGCGCCATAAAGTCCTTCCCGTAGCGGTCAGCCAGCAGGCCGCGCAGGATGGTCAGCTCGCGCACGTCGTGCGGGAAGCGCGACCACGCGTAGAAGATGGCCGCGGCGGCTTCGTCGAGGGCTGGGTCGAGGTAGGCGCTTTCCTCTCCGCTTATGCCTGCGCCTGCGCTTACGTCTCCAGGTTCGGGGGTTGGGGTGGCAGCCTGGGCGGGGGCCGACGCGGGGCTACCGAAGGGATTGAGCCGCCCAAACAGCGACCCCGCCGCTTTACCTTTCTGCTGCGATGGTTGAGGATGAGGTTGGGGTGACGTCTCCCGTTTCAGAGCGAGCGCGACATCGCGCGCGTGCGCGCGCGCCTGCACGCCCTTCTCGGTAAAGGCGAGCTGGTCGAGGACGTTGGCGCGGGCCAGTAGCAGCTCGCAGTACAGCTCGACCATTTCCATGACTTCGACGGCGATGTCGGTGGCGATGACATTTTCGACGCGGATGCGGGCGGACGCATCACGGCCTTCGGCGAGGAGGTGCGAGAGCTCGCGGCGCTGGACGACGGAGCTTGCGGTGGATTTCTTCTGGAGGAGGCGGAGGCGGGGGATTAGGAGGTGGAGGGTTGAGGTTAGTTTTGCCTATTCATTATTTAGATTGATTGCTTGAGAGTGTATGAGTAGAGGCAAGGGGGGAATACTGTTTGCGGTGAGGGTGGCATTTTGGATCTGGGTGCTGAAGTTGGTGGTGGTGAGGGGGTTGAGGGGAAGGATCCATTGATTGATGTACTGTATGATGTCACATGATCTAGGTTGCGAAGATCTATATCTTAGGGTATTATCTTATCAAGTCCATTCCTATCCTATCCAATCCAAGAAAAACCAATCGTCAAACATCAATCGTCAAAGGGGGTATCCCAGAAGTGAAAAATCGTCCATCGAGAAGAGAATAAAAGGGGGTAAAGAATATAAAGGTAAAAGATGAAGAAGTGAAGAAGTGGAGAAAGTCAAGATATCCTCAGCAGCTAAACCATCGCTGCGGCAACCCCCAACACCAGTCCAAGCATCGACGCCTTCATGCTGCTGGCCGTGTTCTCGTCCGACACCTTGCTGGGCTCCGGCGTGTTCGTCGACATGGCCTGTGCCGAGTCCCCGCCGCTGCTGCCCGTCTCGATCAAAATACCCGGCTTATACGTATAGCTGGGTCCGCCAAACAACGGAGGGTGGCTATACGGCATGGGCATGGCCGAGCTGGGCGCCGAGGTGGCGGTCGCGGATGTCGTGGGGATGACGCTGACGGAGGAGGTCGTCGCGGGAACACTCGTGGCTGCGCTGCTGCTAGTCGAGCTGCTGCTGGTGCTGCTTGCCACGGTGGAGCTCGTAGACGGGGCCACGCTGCTCGAGGACGAATCGTCGCTGCCACCACCACCGCCAGACTTTTCGAACACAACGATGTTGGCCTTCTCGCCCTTGGGCACGGTCACCACGCAGAACGCGGCGCCGCCGGCACCGTCCACCGTGCTGCCAACCATCTCGTTGACCCCGTTGACGGACGGGTCGATCTTGCAGGGCAATCCGTTGCAGCCACCGCCCTCGCACTCGATCTCGACGCCGAAAGAGGGAACCTCGTTGCGGAACGGCGTCGTCGGCTCCAGATAGATCGGATTCCATCCGATCTTCAGGAACGTGTTGCCGTTATTGTCGGTGTTGGCGCCCGCCACGTACGGCGACCAGTTTCCGTACGGGTTGGACGACGTGCCCCAGACGCAGGCGATTTCGGCGCCATATCCAGGCGGATTGATGTAGAAGCTGGGATGCCGTCAGAACACACATCCACTCGGGAAGTCAGGAGTCACCTACTGCGCCGCCGTTCCACACCAGTAGCTGGGATCTGGCACCGCGAGCGTGGCCAGATCCTGCACGAGGGTCGGGATCAACATGGCCTCGTTACCGGGCAGTACGGTCTGACAGAACGCGACCTCGCTGCCGCACTTGTTGCGCACCCCCACGGCACCTGTACCATCCGCACAGTACGGCTTATCCGGGAAGGGCTTCTGGATTTTTCCGTTCTCATCGCAGTAGAGACCGCCATTCTATCATGGTCAGCGTTTCTTCAAGCACACACACATTTTTTATCTCGTACCATGGACATGGGGTAGCTGTACGACGTCGCATCGGGGTCCCACTGCATGGACACCTGACCGGGGGGACAGGCGTAGGGACAGTAGCTTCCCGGCGTACACTTCTGGTCGGGGCTCATGGCCCATCCACCATTCAGCAGATTGGGCGTAACGGCCACCAATCCTGCATCGGAAGGAAACTGGCAGGATCCGCCTCGTTTCTCGAGCGGAGCGTCGACAGAATGGTCGCGATGGTTGTGGCCGTGGCTGTGGCTATGCCCGTGGCCATGCTTGGCGGCTTCGACGGCGGCAATGAGAGCGAGGGCGAGGTGAGACTGGACGAGTTTCATGATGTCGTTCCCTTCGTCTTTTCTCTATGACTGTATGTATGTTTGATATATGCTGGTATATGAAAGATAAGAATCCGTAAGGAAGTATGTCCGTTGACTCCGACGCTGGTTAATGACTGTGCACGCAAAGGGCTGACAGCAGCCTGAACGAAAGACTTGGGTGAGATAGGGATCTTCAAACGAATGACTGGGGTGAACTGAAGAAGCGAAGAAGGAATGCGACGTCCGCACGGCAGAACACCTGGAGAAGAGAAGAGGGAAGAAGAGAGAGAGGGAGGAGGAGGAGGAGAGGAGAGAAAGGGAAAGGATGAAAGAAGCCTCATCAGGCGAGAAAAGGCACTAATCGCGAATGGGATCCTCTTCGTCCCAAATCGGGGAGCCCTAAAGCATACCCGATTGGGACGCCCTCGAAGCTATTGGCAAGCATTTTCCCTTTTCCGGTAACGCCTCCGCCCCACGGGGGGTCTGATTGGCAGCTGCCCCGGCGGTTCGTCCCTGGCGGACCCACTTGGTCCCTGTTTTAATTTATTTGATTTTTATAAGGAATAATATCGTGGTCAATACGGAGTAGCCTACAATCACGACAGCAGGAATGATAATATGATATAATATGATATTATAATAAGCACGTCCGATCGAGTCGACGTGGCGCCAGGGGCTCATCTGACCGGCGAGATTTCATTTCCCCAGATTCCAATCATCTCATCTCCCTCGTATCAGCCAGATCCCTCAACATGAGAACACAAGAAAACGAAGAAAGAGAAAGAGAAAAATCTTCCGACACATTGTGATGGACATCGCGATCGTCGCGACTGGTTTAGACCCGAGTTCCGACTCATGGAAAGTGTGATTGTGGTCGGGACTACGCCGGATGAGGAGAGAAAAGGGGTCAATCGCAGGATCAATCAATGGCGCGTGCATCCGAGACCTCGGCCTTAGGGCTTACTCGCTTGAGGCACCACTGCTCGATGAACATCCTCCATACATACAGACACGACAAAGTAGATACCCTCATGCCTGTCCTTCAATCCCCCTCCATCCATCAAATACCCCTCCCTCGCCCTGTCGCCATCCCCACGCCACACAGTAATGTCGCGCCAGCAATTGCCATTCCTCCATCTCGTCCAGCATCTCCAGCCCCGCGACCCGCTCCTTTTCCGTCTCACTCACCCACCGGTCCCAAATGAAATCCACATCCGCCGCCGCCTGCCCGCTATCAAACCCCTGCTCGCGGAGCCGCCGTCGCTGCGCGCCCAGCGACCCGTACTCATTCAGCGTCTGCAGCTGGATCCCTCGTGTGGCCAGATTCGACACCATCGTGCGCCCAAACGCATCATCCGGCCGGATTGGCTCATACAGGATCAATCCCAGTGGCACCCCCTCACCAGGTAAGTGTCCACCGCGCCCAAACACCCCCTCGGTGAAATAGCCCACCACCTCCGCCGCTTCTCTCGGAGACAAATACACCAGGCAGCACTCGGATATCAGCAGCGTCGGGAGCGAGGGGTCCACGCCCCGCAGGTGGCACGTCTCCTGCGCGTCGGCCGGCGTCGGCCGGCGCAATGATCGCAGATCAAGGGGGTGGAGGTGATAGGTCGTCGAGTATAGCGCATCCCCCGCGTCAGAGATCGTGACGTCGTGGTCGCGGCCACCAATGATGCCCAGCGCTTGTTGCAGGCGCGGCGTCGCGCGGATGAACCTTATCTTGGCTGCGGTGTTGACTGCAAAGTCGATCTCGTGATAGATCAGATTGGGACAGGCGTCGGATGAGAGGAGTCGGAACACGCGGGTGTCTGTGCCCGCGCCTAGCGAGATAATCTGCTTCTTGTGTTGGGGGTCGTACGAGAGAAATTGGTGGACGAGGTGATCGATGGCGGTGGTGCGCACGTAGGTTCCTGGATGGTAGAATGGGTTAGTACACGTAGACAAAGAACAATATGCTAGTCGCACCTCGATTGATAATGGGCAACCGTCTTGTTTCCAGCCCTGCGGGCGTCAGGAACTCTGCAAATGGGTCCGCCAGGTACCCCAATCGTACAGCACTTAGCCGCGAGACACTGGCGTCATTGTCGGTGCCCTGCACCGTCCGGTCTTTGCTTCCGCCATGGCTGGGGCCGGGGTTTGCTGTGCTCGATGCGCCACGACCGCGAAAACGACCGCGACCGCCGCCGCGACGAAGAGTGTTGAGATTGGGGATCTGGGAGGCGGACATATCGGGGAGTAGAGAAGTGGAAGAAGGGTTGTTGGCGGTGGGGGATTTTGCCCCCCGCAGGGCGATGATATCAACTTATCAACATCATCAATGTGGGCCCCACTCGCATACACAGCTTACAGTAGTATTTGGACCCGGCGTATACCTCAGATCTACTATCAGATAGCACAAATACTCCAATCCTAAATACTGTACATATCTGTCTATACCCTTTCTTCATGCCATAATGCTCATACATACACGAAATTGTTCCGGCAGAGCGGGCATGTACTCTGGTTGCTGCTCTTGAACCACCGGAACAGACACACCGAATGGAACGTGTTCTTGCAGGTTGCGCATCGTTTGTTCGGCGTCTGCATGTCCGTCGAGATGACCGAGTAGCAAATCGCGCACTCGCTCTGTCCCTTCAAAGCTCCCTGCACGTTCTTTCGGAAGGCCAACAGTCCATCCACGAGGTTGCCATTCGCAAACATGATCACGCCTTGGATGGTCAAAAGCCAGCTCTTCCACTTCTTCTCATCCACCAGCACCCGGCTCCGGCCAACGACCACCGCGGGCTGTAGAGGGTACGCCGGCGGCAAGGAGAGCGAGATCGCTACCGGCGGTGATTCTTCATCCACGGGTATGCTGGCAATGATCTCGGCCGTCTTTGCGGAGATCTTCACCGTCAAAGCACGCTCTTCGTTAGGGTCTTGTGTCGCGATCCACTCCATTACACCCTGCAGGGCGTCACTAATAATCAGAGGCGACACCTTGAATTCGTTAGTTCAAAATCAAGCTGCAAACAAAACGTAGCCATTAGGGAATCTCACATATTTCTCGGTCCAGGTCTCCACCGGTCCCTTGATGCGCTTCTTAGAGTCGATCCACCAACTCTTAGTCATGTTGGCAAGATGCTTAAGACATAAGAAGTACAGATTCACCAGGAGCCACTGGATCTCCTTCTCGAGGCTGTCGGCCTCATCAGGCTCAAATGTCCGGATGTCAAATCTAGACGCATCCACCATCTTGCCGTCGGATTTTTGCAGAAAATCAAACATGAACTCCAGGAGAGGGATGAGGACGTCATTCTCTTTTATGCTTGAGGCATAGTTTTCCTGGACCGCAAGTGACTGTGCTGGTTAGCAGAAGTACATAGAAGATTTGCAGGGAACATACTGCATTATCAAAATGATCGAATACCACCTTCCAACTCAGGAGGTAAGATCGTATGTCTGTCCAGACTTTGTCCTCCCCGTACGAAAGCGAGACTACGTCCATAGTGGGTGCTTCGAGTAGCAACGACATAAGTTCGTCGGGGAGCCGGACGGTGGATTTGGACAAAGCCACATCAAAGGATACTTGCTCCTGAATGCTTGGAATATAGCGGTGGAGGACTGTATATGCTGCCCGCTGAACGCTGCGGCTGCGAGCCGTCATTAAGGGAAATATCTTGCCGACATTCTCGATGCTCTCAATCGGGATCGTACTAGCGAGCCGACACAAGAAGTCCACGGTGACATCGCGCGGCTGATGAAAAGCGGTCGAAGATTCTATTCTATTAGCTCGATTTGCAGAAAGTGGCCCGATTGTACTTACCAAACTTTCTCAGAGTCGAAGTCAGCCCATTGCACAACGCTGCTTTTCGCTCCGCCCACGCATCTTTCACATCATCGTTGCTCTCCTCATCTGCGACAATCGACTTGATCCGGGCAAAAAGTTTGAACGAGGCCAGAAGAACCGGTAGAGCGTCATCGCTACCACCGATCTCCTGCCACGTGTTGCTGAGAATCTCCAAGCAGTCTTCCCAGTGAGAGCCATACATTTCCTGGATACACGGAAGAACAAAGCTCAAGCTTTGCAGAATTTCCGCCTGGAGACTGAGGTTTAAGCTCCCGGATTGCAGACACTGAATAAGGTTCTTGACAAAGAACATCAAGCGCTGTGTTGGAATCGACGAGGCGACGGCTTCTTCGCCAGCCAGGAGGAGGTTCAGTAGGGACAGTTTTCGGAGACCTGAGTAACATTAGCAAATGGACAGTCTTTCTCATAATCTTGAACTAACCGTTTTTGTTCTCATCCTGGGGCTTCAACCCTGTCGAATCCGCAATCAATTCGTTGCAAAGACGGGTGCCGGCCGGATTTGAAAGGACCTGCGGCTTGAAAACAAGCAGTGACGATGCTGACCGAATCGCATTTGCAGTCCGCACATCTTTGCACAATTTGGCTATCTCTTCCGCGGATTTGGATAGGCCTGCCATATCTCCACTCTGCAAGACTTTCACGAATGCCTCGCCAACCCTGTAGTCGACCGGGGAGGAGCTACTCAAAGTTTCCAATTTGGTTTCCCAAAGCGATAACACTGTAGCAAAGTTGGTCTCCCGAGACTGTGTCCATCCACTGATGACTTTGCGGCCTTCATTAACGAGGTCCATGTAATCTTCCCGTTGCTCTGGTAACTCAGCTCCAGTAATTCCATTGCTGTTCTCAATACTCAGATCGTCGTCAATCAGCTGGACCACCAAAGGTAAGCTGTAAAACAGTGTCTCGAGCTCTTCGGCCCCAAGGTGTCGTGTGACATCAAACGAAGAAAGCAGCCTGACGGTGAAGTAGGCAAGCCGAAAGGCCGACGAACACCGGCTAGAATCCCGAGGGATACTCTCGTAAAGCTTTCGAAATCCGTCAGATGTTTGACGATCAGCAAGATACACCGTACCTCCAAGCGGGCTTGTGATTGAGGTGGATGGCCGAGGAGGCAGTTCAAGGAATGGTTGTAGAGCTTTCTCCCAAGACTGACGGCCAGGCAAGATGTCCTTTGCAATACGACCAATCTCATCGGTCTGTGCACTATTCAGTAAGTCTTCCGCGATATCCAGCAGGGATGCGATCCTGAGAAGTCAGTAAATTATTCAGATCACCCCATAACGGCTCACTTACGAGAGAGATTCTCCATTGACAGTTTCAAAGTTGTGCTGTAATATTTCAACACTCGATTTTGCAGTGGTAGCGGTGACAGCCGATTCCTTCATCGCTCGAATCAGATTTTCTGCAAGACTGGCCGGTTCTTCTGATGGAGATTCGGCAAGGAAGAGGAGTTTTCCCGTCAGCTTTGAGCCGTGAGAGCCACTCTGGAATCCCTTGAGGGCATCAGGGGCCGTGGTAGCGATTTGCGAAAGACCATTCAAAGTATCGACGATCTTGTTTTCCTCAGACAAGGCGTCTAATAGGGACAAAAATATTGAGTCCGTTAGTTCTCCGTGAGATGTAGGATTTTGAAGCACTGCAATCACAATAGACCAGTGTAAAGTACTGCCTGCGCAAGCACTATTCAGAGCTCGTACAACCAATGATCCAAGGCCACTCTTATCATCAACTTCGTGGAAATTGAGGGTCGAGAGGAGCTTCTGAACAGCGTGGGCATTAGATGATTCTGGCTCGGACTGCGCGACTCTGTCAACGATCTTTTCAAAGCTCGAGCCATACCCATCCCATGATCGGCATGCCAAAATAATAGAGATAATGCGATCCGCTGATGGCGAAGAAAGAAGCTCCGAGGCATCCTTGTGGACAAAATCCAACAGCGTCTTAGAAGGCTGCACAATCTGCGCAACCCTGTGAACCATACTCTCCACAACGGCAGCTGCTCCGTATGGCTTGCCATTCCGGGCTTGCAGCACCTGTAGGCAGTTGTCTAGCAGGGGCAGATTGACGTCTCCAAACGTCCTTAATAGACGTGGCTCAGCCTCTGTTTCAGTCAACTGTGAAATCACAGAAGCTTCCAAAGAGAAAAGACGTTCAGCATGCGCAGAGACTGCATCTTGCGAAGAATTGAAGTCCTTTGATTGCTCAGGAGAGGACAATTTGACAGCCTCTAACATGTCACTTGACAACTGCTTCCATACATTCTCCAGCTCAATTCCGTAGTTGTGCGTTGCCAAAGTAACAAGATAATCAGTGCAAATAGCTTCGGCTGACACAGGTGGCAGAGTCCATTGGGGTCGGTTTTGCTCGGGCTTGACATATTGGGCCACTATAGGCGAAAGCCTTTCACGGAAAAGCTGCACTCCAGCATCCGCAGGTAGCAGGCCGACAAGCCACATCCCTGTGTCAATGTAGGCTTTCCAAGCAACTGCTCGGTTCTGTCGAGGCTCGTCTCTTGAGTTCAGTCCATCTTGGAAAGACCCCATCAGGCTAATTGCGGCTGGCAACGTCATACTAGTCTCGCCGGATTTTACTGAATCAAGATTTGCCAACGTTTGCGCTGGAATGGTCTGCAACAACTGGTAGAGGTTGGACCAGAAAGAGCCGGTCCCCCCTTCAGAGCCTTTTTGAATATACTGCAATAGTCTCTTGGGCGAAGACGTCTTGCCCGAATAGTCCTCCGTCCATAGCTGTGGCCTTGCCGATGTCACTTGAAGGAGAGTTTCGGACAGTTCTGCAGAAGAACCTAGCTGCGAAGCGTGTAAACACCTGCCAATAAAAGCGCCACTTATGAGCTTCCATTCAAGCTCTTCGGGTTCCTTGGCGACTGCTGATCGAAGAAGAATATAGAGGGATTTGCGGACGAAAGGGTCTTCGTGATACGAGAGGGTCCACAGCGATTTACTGCTGAGAATAGTCTCAACTGCGGGAAGATCCTTTTCAAGATCTTGATGCGAGGAGTTTCCTAATGCGAGTTTAGCGATGCCGCCTACAGCATTTTATACCTCCCTCTTACCTATTATGCGATTGAACAGTAGCAGTGCAGTAGCCACAACACGAGCGTACTTCGCCTCGGCATCATCAGGCTTCACAGTCCTCTCATCACTCAACGTCTGAGGAGTCTGCTGGAGAATGACATCATCTACAAAATCAAGAATCGAACTCTGGTAGATCTTCCATACGCCGCTTCTCTTCTCCTCATTAGAGAAAACCCGCGTGAATGATTCCAAAGCAGACCGTTGGACCGGTCTGTCATTATCATAAAGACCAGCAAGCCATGCTCCAATCACCTTTGGCAAAAAGCGAACAATCCGCTTTCCCACAAGGGAAGCAATGGATCCCTGAACTGAATGAGCTGACTGTCTCACCCTTCTGGAGAGATCAATTGAAGCTCGCGGGTATATTTTGATCTGTCCTGCAATTAGACCACTTTCCATGTGCAAATTCGCATAAGCAAGCATACCCAGGCTTCCAGAAACCCATCGTCAAGAGTTCCACTGCGACTTTCTACTGCCGAGACATAGCTTCTTAGATCGTCAAGTGCCTTCGTTCTCGTGACTTCATCCTTTTTCAGGAAGTTTTTGAACGTAATAGCCAGTTGCGGCTCTGACAACCGAGAAAGATCCGGAGGCTCGGTCACATATGTCAGGGACGAAGGCTCTCTTCCGGAAGACGAGGTCGAACCAGAGAAGCCACCGAAAGAACCGAATGCGCCAGCGGCAGCGCGGCTGCTCGAAGCTTGGGATTTGAACTTTTTGCTCATAGTAATGTGGGGTAAGGTGGGATATCAAAGTGACTAAGAATAGGAAGCGAAAGGGTATGTCAAAGGAATGATACAAGAGAAGGAAATTGGATATGTCGGCGATCCCATATAGTAGCACAAAAGGTCGCTCATCCCATCCCAGCAGTGGGCAATGGATCTTTGAATGGATAGTTGCGCAGCAGATGCCTGCATTAAAGGCGGCGTGCCCGTCGGCGACCATATCGGGACATCACGTGAACTGGTGTCATCGATGGCCCAAAGGGGAAAAGTCGGCGCGAGTCTAGCCGCGCCTTTCGAACTGAAGAGCTTCCCAGGTCTTTCTGTCTCACTACCAACCCGGAGCTCGCCGCTCAACCTTCACAATGAAGTTTTTCATTGAGTAAGTGCATCTTCCTCTGTCTTTTTTCTGGTTCAGCTTCTTACCTCGATCTTACTCATAGTGACCTCCCGGTTCTCTTTCCCTATCCTCGTATATACCCCGAGCAATATGCCTACATGTGTGATCTCAAGAAGACCCTCGATGCCGGGGGTCACTGCGTTCTGGAGATGCCTTCGGGTACCGGAAAGACAGTATCTCTGTTGTCGTTGATTGTCGCCTACCAGCTTAACTACCCGGAACATAGAAAGCTCATCTATTGTTCGCGAACTATGTCCGAGATCGAAAAGGCGCTGGCTGAGTTGAAAGCGCTGATGAAATTCCGCGCCAAGGAACTTGGATATACTGAGGATTTTCGTGCTTTGGGTCTGACCAGTCGGAAAAACTTGTGTCTGCATCCTTCGGTCAAGAGAGAAAAGAGTGGCACCGTGGTCGACGCAAGATGTCGGAGTTTAACCGCAGGGTTTGTCAAGGAAAAGAAAGAGAGAGGTGAAGACGTTGAGCTCTGCACGTATCACGAGGTATGCATGATATGGTGCAAGCCCTTCTGATTCTGATTATTAACGCTTCGTCATAGAATCTCGACCTCCTCGAACCGCACAATCTCGTTCCTCCGGGCGTCTTCACTCTCGATGGGCTCATCAAATATGGCGAGCAGCATAAACAATGCCCCTATTTCTCCGCACGGCGTATGATGCCGTTTTGCAACGTTATCATTTACTCATATCATTATCTTTTGGATCCAAAAATCGCAGAACGAGTCTCCAGAGAATTCTCGAAAGATTGCATAGTGGTTTTCGATGAGGCGCATAACATCGACAATGTGTGCATAGAATCGCTGAGCATCGACATCACGGAGGATTCGTTGCGAAAGGCCACAAGAGGTGCAAATAATTTGGAACGGAAAATTACCGAGATGAAAAGCTCCGATGCGGAGAAGCTCCAGAACGAATATACCAAACTGGTGGAAGGGTTACGAGAAGCCGAACAAGCAAGGGAGGAAGATCAGTTCATTTCGAATCCGGTGCTTCCGGACGACTTGCTCAAGGAAGCTGTACCGGGTAATATACGTCGCGCTGAGCATTTTATCGCCTTCCTGAAACGATTTATCGAATATCTTAAAACCCGCATGAAAGTCACCCACACCATCTCCGAAACGCCCCCGTCTTTCCTCACTCACGTCAAAGACTTGACTTACATTGAGCGAAAACCGTTACGATTTTGTGCTGAACGCCTCACCTCCCTGGTACGAACTTTAGAACTTATTAACATAGAGGACTACCAACCGCTGCAAGAAGTGGCGACGTTTGCGACTCTCGTTGCGACGTATGACAAAGGTTTCCTTCTCATCTTGGAGCCTTTCGAATCGGAAGCAGCAACCGTGCCGAACCCCATATTGCATTTCACCTGCTTAGATGCGGCTATAGCCATCAAGCCAGTGTTCGACCGCTTCAGCTCAGTCATCATCACGTCCGGGACATTATCGCCTCTCGAGATGTACCCCAAAATGCTTGGGTTTACAACCGTCATGCAGGAGTCGTACAGCATGACACTAGCGCGACGATCTTTCCTCCCCATGATTGTCACCCGTGGTTCAGACCAAGCGCAGATCTCATCCTCGTTTCAAATCCGAAACGACCCTGGTGTGGTGAGAAACTACGGAAACATCGTTCTGGAATTCTCGCGCATTACGCCGGACGGAATTGTTGTTTTCTTCCCTTCCTATCTATACATGGAGTCGATTATCAGCATGTGGCAAGGGATGGGTATCTTGGACTCGGTCTGGAATTACAAGTTGATCCTAGTCGAGACACCCGATGCGCAAGAGTCTTCTCTGGCGTTGGAGACCTACCGAACGGCGTGCTGCAACGGACGGGGCGCCATTCTTTTCTGTGTCGCCCGAGGAAAGGTCTCCGAGGGTATCGATTTCGATCATCACTACGGTCGCGCAGTTTTATGCATCGGTGTCCCATTCCAGTATACGGAGTCCCGTATATTAAAGGCACGGTTGGAGTTCCTTCGAGAGAATTATCGCATCCGGGAGAACGACTTTCTGTCTTTCGATGCTATGAGACACGCCGCGCAGTGTCTAGGTCGTGTCCTTCGTGGGAAGGATGACTACGGGGTCATGGTTCTCGCTGATCGTCGGTTCCAGAAGAAACGCTCCCAGCTCCCGAAATGGATCTCCCAGGCCATGCTGGAGAGTGAGACGAATCTCAGTACAGATATGGCAGTGGCGACGGCAAAGAACTTTTTGCGTACTATGGCCCAACCGTTCAAAGCCAAAGACCAGGAGGGTATCTCGACTTGGAGCTTGGCTGATCTGGAGCGCCACCGTGAGAAGCAGAAGGTAGAGGAGGAAAGAGCACGGCGAGAAGCCCTCACTAACGGCGATGGAATCAATGGACATGCGGTTGTTGCAGATGAATTTGACGACGACATTGATGAAGATCTCATGATGCTCGATGCACAGTGAAATAGTGCTCAATACTTCTAATTCGTTTGTTTTCGGTTTTGTGTTTTTGGAACTAGTTACAGCATGATACCACGGCAGTCTGGTGTTCAAAATAGGTAAAATCAATCAAATTATTTTTCTCAATCAGTTCTATTCATTCGCTCATTCAGGGCTATCACTAAGACAACAACTTTTTTCTAAGTACCGCTGAGATAGAACTCCAAATGTCGTTGAACACATCAGACAACAAAAACATACTAAATACAGTCAAGCTTGCAAACATTTACAACGACAGAAGAAATGACCCATAATATGACATGTATGCTTCATCCACAATCGATCAATTAGGCCACAGGGGCCAGAACATCAAAAGCACCAGTACCGACGATTCCAGGACGACCGACGACGATTCGGCTACTAGGGCTCCGGAGGTTATCGAAGTCTCGCTCAATAACCGCCTCCTTCAGGAATCCCACCGTGGTCTCGAAACTCATCTTAGCGAACGGCGACGTGCCATCCTTAACCAGACCATTACGGTTGAAGGCACGGAAGCCACCAGACTGCGTCATCACATCACCAATCAGGTTCAGGTGGCGGTTGTCAACGGAGATACTGTGACCCTCGAAAACGTCGGACATTTCCCGGACGATAGACGCGCGCGCGGCTTCGACACCGTAGAACTGAAGCATGTGGTGGATGGAGTTGGTGTAGAGGGAGTGAGGCTTGATGATATCCTGGTAGTCACGCATGGCGAGCAAGTTGACACCTTCCGTGATGACATGTGCAGGCTCGCCCTTGGCTTCATCTGCTTCCACATAGGTACAGTTGCCAAGTCCAGGAATGGACTGGATGACAGCGGCACGAGCAGCTGTTTCGACCAAGGGAAGGACAAGGAGCTTGGGGGTGGCGATATCGTACTGCAATTGCACCGTGCAGGAGTTGCCCTTCTTGGGGTCAAACTTGAACTGAGTGACCTCGTGGAACTTGTTCCGGATATCCTCCTCGCGCAGCTTGGTGTCCTTGGTCTCCTCGTCCGAGTCATCATCGGAAGCATCTTCCATTTCAACGTCGCGCGGCTGTTTCGGAGCCACGTCTTCTTCGTCATCTTCGGGAGCATCCAGCTGTTGAACCATCTCGATCTCCTCTTCTTCGGGTCCTTCGTATGATACTTGGTTAGACCGGTTCTGGGCTCCTCTGGCGCGTTTAGCGTCATCCTCATCCTCTTCATCATCATCATCGGCAGGGTCATTGGCTCCCTCAGGGGCCCGAGGGGCTTCCTGAATAGTACCAACGGAGACACCAATCTCAGGCTGGGCGGTCGAGTAGCTCTTCAGCGCCTTCTCATCCTGACGCTTCTTCAGCTCGGCTCTCGTGAGCTTCACAAGCTTGGGAATAAACTTGTTCTGAAGAGTGTTCTGCACATCCTTGACCTTGATGGCATACTCTGCGCAATACTCGTCGGCTGGGAAGAAGGTGACTTCGATGTCGTAGATCTTAGCCTTGGTGCTGCCTGAAGAGATTCTCTCCCGAATCTGGACCTTGTCCACAACCTCTGCAATGCTCAGCTTGCTGATAGCCTTGGCAAATCTCTCGGAGTGCTCCTTGGACAGCTCCTCGTTCAAGACCAAAGTCATCGTGGGGGTCATGATATTAGCGCTGGCAGTCATCACGATTTCACGCAGACGAGGAATACCAAGCGTCACGTTCTTTGCGGAGTGACCAGCCAAGTGGAAAGTGTTCAGGGTCATCTGGGTAGAAGGTTCACCAATGGACTGACTGGCCACAATACCGACAGCTTCACCAGGGTCCACAACAGATTTCAGGTACTTCATGTTCATCAGCGTATCGAAGGCCTTCTTACTGAGGAAACCATCGACACCCTTCTTCTTGTCTTTCAGGTAACCGTCCTTGTTCTCATCCTCGAACTGTAGATAGTTATTAGTAACCTGATATGGCAGAAAGAGTGGCATCGGTTACATACCTGCTTGAGCGCTTGCGAAAACGCTTCAGATACACTGCCGAGGTTGCCTCCGGGGTGATAATGGGCCAACACAGGGTCCATAGCATCAACCTTGCCCGACTTGCGCACCTTCTTCATGGCATCCTTGTGCCAGTTCGCAACCTCCTCCTTCTCGAGATTGTGGAAGTCGCTCCTTAAGTTGACCTGGGACATGATAGATTTGTGGTTCGACGCCAAGAAATCGAATCTCTTGAGCTGGACCTGCTTAGTGATATCAAGACCATCTTCTCCGTACAAGAATTGGATGATGGAGCCATCGGAAGCCTCACGGACGGAAGTATCGTATTCGGCTCTCAATCCCTCCATGCCCTTAATCAAACAACGTTGCAGATATCCGGATCTAGAGGTCTTGACGGCGGTATCGATAAGACCTTCACGACCAGCCATGGCGTGGAAATAGTATTCTTGAGGCTTGATACCCGTCAAGAAACGGCCAGACACATAACCACCAGCCATAGGATTCGTGTCAAAAGCTCTGAACGATGGCAGTGTCTTACCACTAATCATGACAGGTACACGACGACCTTCCAGAACCTGTTGACCAAGGTTGCAAGAAATCAGGTTGGCGTTGACGCTTGAACCCTTGGCACCGGAGATGGTCATCGACTGCATTTGGTTCCACGGGAAAGGCTTAACCAAACCGCCGGGAAGACAGGCCTTCGTGATCTCGGTGGAGAGCTTAGCAGTTTGAGAGTTCGAAACGCTATCCAATCCACTCTGCTTCTCGTCGTCACGGAGGACTTCCTCCATACGCCGGCGGAGTTCTGTGTCCAGGTCCGGCACAGTTGTTTGGTCGAGCGTCACGTATTTCAGAGCAACATCACGTCCAATCTTGGGAGCCTGGCTGAGTTTCTCTTTACGTACGCGATCACCTTCCTTGGTCAACCGAAGATCATCGATACCGCAAGTAAAGGCACGCATGTTCAAAAACCTCGTCAAGAGTCTTCCAAGAATACCAATCAACTTTCCGGCGATGGTGTGGCCATAAACCTCGTGAATTGAATCGATTAGACCACCGGCAGTAGGTCCAATCTGCTTCTTGTCGAGAATACCACAGAGCATCTCACCGTCCTTGAAGATCACATCACCTTCTTCGTTTCCTTCGCCCCACCGATCGCCGGGGGTCGAAGATTTGCTCTTCAAATTGAGTCCAGCTCTTTCTGGGGGCATGATGTTTTTCAGGATTGTCGTAATGATCTGTTTTCCGGTCCAAAGGCACTTTGGCTTAATGACAGTCGGGCCCACGAGTTGAATGCGGTCAGAGATTGTGTGCGCGTTTTCGGGTCTCAGGCAACTATAGAGCAATTCATGATAATCTTCCTCGTCGAAAAAGCTGTCACGGCAGGTGAACCACGTTCCCATGGAAATATGATCTTGAATCAGACCTCTCAAAGGCTTCCCTGATGTTGCAACAAGATACTGGTGGTCGGCATCAGCAAGCATCATCGCTTCTGCACGAGCCAGTTCGTTTTGAGGGAAATGCATGTTCATTTCATCGCCGTCGAAGTCTGCGTTGTATGTGTTACAGTTGGCGTAGTGCATTCGAATGACTCTCTCGTTAGAAAGCACGCGAGCCTTGTGACCCATGATGGATGGCTTGTGGAGCGTAGGCTGACGGTTCATCAAGACCACATCACCAGTGGTAAGGTGGCGGTAGACTTTCTTATTGCGCGATCCCTTCATTCGCCAGTTCGAGGGCGCCAGCAGTTGGTTAGCCAGAGCCGTACGCTCATCCAGGCTCTTAAACTTGAGGTTGGTGACCTGACCCAGCTCGTTCTCGATGGCTGCTGCACCAGGGTATTTGTCGGGACCATTGATGACCGCTTGCTTCATCTCCCAGAAGTTGTGGTTGGTAACCGGCTCGGGGTATGTCAACTTCTTCGCAAACACAAGGGGAACACCGATTTCGTTGGTCTCAATGTTGGGGTCGGGTGAGATGACACTGCGCGCGGCAAAGTTCACACGTTTACCCATCATGTTCTTTCGGAACAGACCCTCTTTCTTTTCAAGAATCTGCTTGATACCGTTAGCAGCACCAGCAACGGCCGCTCCGGAAAGACCGCTCCTGTCACGGTCAATCAGACCATTGACAGTATCCTGAAGTTGCACAATTGCGTGGAGAAGGTCACGGTAGTCCCGCACACGGGTGATCGAATCGGAGCCACCATTCTGTCTCTCTTTGCTAATCTGGTTGATGATGTCGCAGTTCTTCAGGATCTGAGTCAAGGGCGTGTTTTGCTGGGCTTCCATGATCTCTCCGGCTCCTTGGATAGCCGCAGGGCGATACTTGTTAGGTGGAACCAGAATGCTCTTGATAAAGAACATGTCTGCACTGACTCGGGATTCTTTCTTCGGTAGCGGGCGAGAGTTGTAGACGAGAGTCAGGATATTGCTCTCCTTTTCGAACAGCAACGTAATAGCGGCATGAACCTCAGGGGAAGGCATGTATTGGCCACCCTCAGCCACCTGCTTCTTGTTCTCGGCCTGCGTGACAACAGCATTTCCCCGAGCAACCTCTTCCTCCGCTCCATGCGTGGCAGTGTCATTCGCAGCCGAGTCCTTGTCCTTGGAATTCAACTTTTTCGCCTGTTGGAGGAGAATCAACGAGTTTGGGGCCTGAAAGCCGGCCTGGACCATAGCAAGGCGAGACTTTTCCGGCAAAGGCTTTCGGAAAATCTTAGAGAAACGGTCTCTTCGGTATCCTGGAGATATGCTATTTTTGAATGTCAATAAGAGTCCTGAATAGACGAATCGAGTTCCGACATACCCGCTGCAGTTGGCACATTTCTTGATCGCAACGATGGCCTTGAAAAATTCACCAATCACGGCCCGTCTCTGCTCTGCGGCCAACGGGTTCTTCGCACCAGACAATACACCTTGCAGCTTACCAGTCGCCTGGGCTTCGCGAATACTCTTCTTGACAAAGGCATTTCTGCGCGCGATGATATCTTCGTCGTCCATGTCCTCGTCCTCGCTACCGGAACCATCTCCACCCTTCCGAGACTTCTTGGTATCTTTCCCCGATCCGATCTGATCAAGCTCGACTAGTTCATCGACGAGACCATACTGTAAGAGTCGCAACTTGCATTCGTAGGCATTGATCTGTGTCCGGGACATTTGAAACCGGTGGCAGTATACGCATTGCGCGCGAAGGAGGCGATACATTTGGTCGAAATGGGTGAGGTTATAAACATGAACAGGAAGCTCAATATGTCCAGAATGGCCAGTACAAGACCAAGCGTTCAAGCGACAAGTCGTGCAGCTTAGAAATGTCAGTATTCGGGTCCGGACCTGAAACCCTTCTCCAACGATTGCATGTAATGCTATCGAACAAATGAACCAGGGAGTACTCACACATGATCACCCCAAGCACCCAGAGCCGGATCATACAGACCACCTGGGACGGGATTGTTGAAGGAATCCAACGTCGGGGTGTTGTGGATTCGCTTTACAGAGATAGCTTTGACGTCTTCATCAGTATAGACGCCGAAGTCGACTCCAGCAATGGAGGAGCCCACAGGCCGTGCGAAATTGGCCATGATTGCCTGCAGCTCCTTGAGCGACAAAAGGCGCCTAGAGTGCGAATTATTTCTTTTGCCTCTTTGGCTGCCGCTGCTGGCCTAGAGAGCAAAAGCGAAAAAGCGGATACGGACGGTCTGGACGTTGCGGGAAAAAAAAGTTCACCCAACTTTTTTTCTGCCGTGCGACGCCGCCTTCTACCCACGCTGGGAATGGGCCACCCCGTGATCTCACAATTCCTCATCATCTCCGCAGAACTCAGCTCTCTCCCATCTCTCGTTCCTTGGCCTCTCCTTGGTCGCCTTTGCGCTCCAATTGTCGGATTGTCCTTTTCTTCTTGGCTACATAAACGCGGCGCCTTTAGCATCGCAAGCCATGGC
Organism: Aspergillus aff. floccosus IMV 01167; assembly: GCA_001931935.1. NCBI lineage: Eukaryota > Fungi > Ascomycota > Eurotiomycetes > Eurotiales > Aspergillaceae > Aspergillus > Aspergillus aff. floccosus IMV 01167. The sequence goes on from MSJE01000004.1 coordinate 106,480, forward strand.
CGACGTGTCCGGCAATGCGTTGAAGCGTCCTCACCCTGAGGACGAGGACAACAACACGCCGAAGAGATCTCGCTCGAACCATGGCTCTCCGTTGCCCGCACAAGGGGCTCCAGCCTCTGGCAAGGTGGATATTGAGAAGATGGTAGCTGAAGCAAGAGCAAAGGCAGAGGCCGTACGTGCTCGCCTTCAGGCTGCAAGAGGAGGTACTCCGACCCTAACCCCAGCGGCATCCAGTCCCAGTCCGACTCCTCCAGCACCTAGTTCAGCAATGTCCAAACTGGAACAGATGAAGGCTAGAGTGGCAGCCGCCACCGGAAGAGCCACCGCCGCAGCTCAGCAACGGACCGTCGCACCTACTCCTACTCCTCAACCTCCTCCGTTCGATGATGAAGACGATGGCTCATCGCGTGCTCGTGGTGGCTTGGACGTTGGCTTGCACCCGGCTTTACTTTCGGACACGATTGAGTTCCGAGGCGGAAAGGGACGGCAATCCGTGCAGTCCAGGAATCGTCGTACTGAGTCTCCGGCAATCGGTGGGAGACAAGACCGTGCAGGACTGGACCTCTCCGGGCCTTCGGTGGAAGAAATCAAGAACAACCCATATTTCGATCCTAGTCTTGGTCCAAAGGCTACGGTAGCAAAGCCAAGAACCTCTCGGCAGCTTATCTTCAACCAGAAAGGGAAATATATACAACAGGCAGCGGCGCTTCGGCGTCAAGCGCAACTGGAGGCTATGAAAAAGCGCATTGCGGAGAGGGCACGACAGGCGGGTATCGATGAAGATCTGGATGTCGAGAAGGCATTCCTTGTGCCTGCTCCACCAGCACTTGAATGGTGGGATGAAGGACTTGTGAATGGGGACAGTTACTCGGCTATCGACGATGAACGCAACATTAAGATCGACACGCCGGACTCCATCGTGACGGTCTACGTTCAGCACCCTGTACTTCTCGACCCTCCTCAAGATAAACTTATGCCGGCACAGAAGCCCATGTACCTGACGCCGAAGGAGCAAGCCAAGATCCGCCGCCAGCGCCGCATGGCAGATCTCAAGGAACAACAAGCAAAGATCCGTCTGGGACTTGAGCCCGCTCCACCGCCGAAGGTGAAGAAATCAAATCTCATGCGAGTTCTAGGTGAACAGGCTGTCAAAGATCCTACGGCTGTTGAAGCCCGGGTGACCAAGGAAATTGCGGAACGCCGTGCCAACCACGAAGCCGCCAACGAGGAACGTAAATTGACCAAGGAACAACGGCGAGAGAAGCTTGCTCGACAACAAGAACAGGATGCAGAAAAGGGCATTTTCATGTCGGTATATCGCATTGACAGCCTTGCAAACGGGCGTAATCGTTTCAAGATCAGCAAAAATGCCGAGCAAAACGCTCTTACAGGGGTGTGTGTCATGCATCCGAAGTTCAACATCGTTATTGTGGAGGGGGGTTCTCACTCGATCAATAACTACAAGAAGCTCATGATGAATCGAATCGACTGGACAGAGAACGCTGGTCCGAATGCAGTGAGAGAGGGCAATCGTGAAGCTCAGGTGTCGTGGCTTGCCGCCGAGGATGAGCAGACGGGGGCTTTGAAAGATCTAAGCTCAAACACCTGTACTTTCCTATGGGAAGGACAGACTAAGGGTCGAAGCTTTCGCAAGTGGCTGGGTGCCCGAGTGTGCGAAACCGACTCTCAGGCAAAAGACCTCCTCGCTCGGTCCAAGTTGGAGAATTTCTGGGTCCTCGCAAAGAGCGCAAAGCAGAGCGAGTTTTAGTTTACATCTCATACCCAAGGCGTCTTGAGAAAGGCGACTCAAGAAAACGTAACGAGTTCCACATCATGGGATGTGTCATGTATAATAGAGCATTATGTCCTATTTCATATCATTGAAGTCTATAAGCTAAATATCACCCTAGATCCAAAGAGCACCTCCACCAGAAAGCAAACTTTTGTAACCCCAATAAGAGAAAACCCCAAGCTCCTTGAAATGCAAGATTGAGACCACATAAGAACAGGGCAAAACGACATGATATTTCATGATCATTGCTGAGGAGGGCCCTGGTTGCCGTTACTGAGGTGTCGTAGAAGATCCAATTGCGCTTTGACCTGGTCAAAGTTCATCGTCGGCGCCTGAGCCTGTTGGTTTCCAGTCACCGGTGTTTGCTGGTACTGTTGTTGTTGTTGCTGCTGCAGGGCGGCCAAAAACAAGGGGTTGATATGAACGTTGGGAGGCATTTGCTGGTAGGGATTTTGTTGTTGGAGGGGCTGCATAAATGGCATTTGGAAGTTAAATGGTGTAGGAGTGGTGCCTTGGGCATAGGCTCCTTGTTGTTGAGGTGGCTGCTGCTGCTGCTGCTGGGGCTGCAGGAAAGGTGCAAAAGGAAATTGCTGAGGCATGGCATAGGCACTCTGCTGGTTCGGATGGAATGCTTGAGGTTGGTTGTAGTTAGTTGGCTGAGATGTTGAAGCATCATGAGAATTATGAGAATGGCGGTCATGATGGTGAGAATCCCTTGGTCCACGACCACGACCTCCTCTGCCACGGTCGAAACCTCTACCACGGCCTCTTCCACCACGGAACCCAGCTCCTCTACTTGGAGGGCCATCAGCCTCGACGGGAGCTTCTTGGTGGCCCATCATCTCATGAAGATTTTTCGGGCGAGCGAGAGGAGTGTAGCCATCTTCAGCAGCATTGTCGTCGTAGTTGAGCTCGCTTTGGCCCAGTTTGGAAGGGCCAGGAGGTCCCCGTCGAGCCTTTGGCCCATCACCCCTAGCCTCCTTTTTCTCCTGTCGCTTCTGCTTCAACTTCCGTTTGTATTCGGCTTCGGCTTCGTCGTCGGAGAACTCAACCTCGTCCTCGCCGATTTCTTCATCATGGAAGTTCGAAGCATCACTTCCCTTCAACCCCTTGAGAGGCTGGGTAAACACGAAGGTGGAATGCTCCTCGACATAGTAAATCACCTTGCCTTTGGTGATACCATGCTCCTCGACCGCAGCAGCACTGGGGTATCTCACGGCGTAAAGCGGATTCTCGACACGTCCTAATGTCTCAGCAACCACACCAGCAACACGGCGATCTTCATGACAGAGTAACGAGCCCATCTCTAGCACTTGATATTCACCGGATGTGTTGGCTGCGATCAAAATAGTATTCTCCACAATTGCTTCCACATGTCCCAACAACACAATTTTCATTTCCGGTGTGATGGTGATTTCGGGGATCGGGGGGGCTTCTTCAGGAAGCTCGTTTGCGGATTTGATCAGACCACCTGATTTGCCCTTCCCATCGCCTTCGTCATCAGAGCCGAGCTCTGCCTGCATTAAGATGCGCGCTTGTTCTTCGGGGCTCAGGATCTCGTAATCTTCATCGTCGTCATCGCTATCGTCGGAGGAATCGGTAGAAGAACTATCGGAAGACTCGTACGGGGAGGAATCGATCTCCCATTCAGGGTGCTCTTCTTCTTCTTCTTCTTCTTCTTCTTCTTCTTCTTGCCCATCTTGCGCCTGTTCCGCAGAAGCGAGATTCACCCCATTTGTCTCGCTAACTGCGGATGGTCCATTCGTTTGATCCACTTGCATTGTCTCGCTCTCTGCGGGAGCCCTCGCCAGTGTGTCCTCGTGCTGAGTTGGGGGTTCAACCTCCATGTTGACAGCACTTTGCGACAAGCCGGACTCGCTCTTAGGTGATTCCTGGCTCTTCGTTCCGTCATTGACAAGGCTCAGTCCGGGGATCGCAGGTGCCGTGTTCGACAAAGGGGTTTCGCTAATGTTGCTCTTCGGAGCATCGTCGACATTTCCGGGCTTGGTTACTGGAGTACTAGCGACCAAGGGGGTATTATAGAAATCGTTGGCATCATCGCCTGGTGTCGGTGAGACAGGCGGCACGTCCTTCACAGAGGGACCTTTCTCAGAAGGTGCCCCATTGACAATCGTCTGAGAATCCGCTGCAGGAACGGAGGAGGATTGTTGATCACTCATATTCGTGACTCCTGGGTCTTCAGAACCGATCTTCCAAAGACAACAGTACCAAAAAAAGAGTCTTCACGGCGGAGAAAAGTGTGGTTAGGGAGAAACCTGTCGGCGCAAACTTGCGGCAACTTTTTTTTTCTTCGGGGCTGCCACAGTGGGCCGCGGCGGTTACCGGATAAGCTTATCGATAACGTGGTCGGATGGAGAGCTTCCCTCATCCTACGCCTTTTCCCCCCAGCGACAAGCATGAGAACCAGCAAAGCTGTCTACAATGGCTCCAGCCACAAGGCAAAGTGAAATGCCTCCTGCTGCTTCTGGGAGAGCTGCTCCCCGTACCAAGTCACGGTATAGATGCTGTCCTGCCATGAGTGTGGTCTGTCACCTACCGAGCTAACACGGGAATCTCAACGCAGCCGTGCACCTCCCACCTTCTATATCCCGTTGAATATCACTTTATACATATGCCTCATATCCAGTGGTATCGCGGCGCTTCTATCACCGATTCAGGATTGCGACGAAGTATTCAATTTCTGGGAGCCCACACACTATCTCGATCATGGATACGGTTTACAGACCTGGGAGTACTCGCCGGTCTACTCCATCCGGAGTTGGCTCTATGTCTCTATCCATGCTATTGTTGGGAAAGTAGGCTCCTTCTTCCTCAGGACAAAGGCCTCTGAATTCTATGCCATCCGGTGCTTTCTGGCTATCCTCTGCGCATCATGCCAGACGAGACTGTACTCCGCAATCTGTCGAACCTTGAGCCCGAGGATCGGCCTCCTGTTCCTCATGATTGTCGCTTTCAGTCCTGGCATGTTCCATTCATCGGCCGCCTTTCTCCCTTCGAGCTTTACTATGTACACCTCCATGCTGGGTCTCGCGGCGTTTCTGGATTGGAGAGGAGGCCAGAAAGTGGCCCAAGGAATCATGTGGTTTGGTCTCGGTGCCATTGTCGGTTGGCCTTTTGCTGGAGCTTTAGTCGTTCCTCTTGTACTTGAAGAGATGGTGATAGGCTTCATTGCTGGTTCTTTGGGGAAAATCATCCTTGCCATTGGGGACGGGGCATTGAGATGTTTTGCGATTCTGGTCTGCCCCCACTCCCTGTAGTTCGCACAGCAAAGATGCACTTCTAACTGATTCCAGGCTAGCGAGGTCATAGTCGACTACAGTTTCCTTCGGAAATTCGCCATTGTGCCGTGGAATATTGTGGCCTACAACATTTTTGGCGGAGAGGGAAGAGGTCCCGATATCTTCGGAACAGAGCCCTGGACGTTCTATTTCAGGAATCTCTTGCTAAATTTCAACGTATGGTTCATCTTTGCCCTCTTCTCGGGGCCGTTCCTGCTGCTTCAGGCCACGTTCCGGCCTCAAGCGACCACCAAGGAGACACTCTTCCGCACAGTGACACTGATCACTCCATTTTACATGTGGCTGTCGATCTTCACCCTCCAGCCTCATAAGGAAGAAAGGTTCATGTATCCTGCATACCCTTTCCTCATCCTCAATGCCTCCATTTCATTCCACATGGTCCTGTCGTATATCGGCTCCGCCAACCCTAAGGAGTTTGTCGGGCGTCTGCCGGCCAAACTCAAGCTAGCCGCCGTGATGTCTCTGGTTCTGGTGGCCATCAACGCAGGCTTGCTCCGAACAGTTGGAATGATTACGGCGTATAGGGCCCCTCTCAGGATCTTCGAACCTCTAGACCAGCCGGACGTCCGACAGGCGGGTAACTCGGTGTGTTTGGGGAAGGAATGGTATCGATTCCCGTCATCATTCTTCCTGCCAGATGACATGCGCGCGAAGTTCATCCGTAGTGAATTCCGAGGACTGCTCCCGGGCGAGTTCCCCGACGCTGCCCACTACGGCGCTCTGTTCGAAGGCACATCTCAGATTCCGACCGGCATGAACGATCGCAATCAAGAAGATCCCGGGAAATACGTAAGTTAAACACTACTGCATCATCATACAGCCGTCCGAAACTAAATCATGACTTATATCAGGTCGACATTGCCGAGTGCTCTTTCCTGGTCGACTCATCTTTTCCCGGACGCGAGGCTACCGACCTCGAACCAGACTATATACACGATGGAACGCAATGGGAGCCGTTAGCGTGCGAGAGCTTCCTCGATGCCTCCAAGACAAGCGTCCTCGGTCGCCTCATCTGGATTCCGGATCTCCCAATCATCCCCAATAGGTTCCGCCGTCACTGGGGCGAATACTGCCTGCTCCAACGGAAGAAATCCTGACGGACAATGCACCAACCGCATCAAGCTATGTATGCTAGAGAGTTAGCAGAGCACCTGCAAATGATAGCCAGCGTCACTGCAAGATATTGGCTCTGTTCGTATACCCGACGCGATGGGACTTTACCGGAAGTAGCAAAAAGATCCCCCGTCCACATGACAGAAGGACGCCGTCAATCGTCATATCTAATCAACCAAGAGATAAGCATCGTAACCCCGCGAGGGGATCTCAATCTCCGCACTGAAGTGTCTTGGGTCGCTCATCGATCGCATCTGACTAACAGATATGGCAACCTGGCGAGATGTTACGTCGGTCATGCTGATATCCAGATATTTCGTGAGGCACTAGCATGTTCTGGCTAGATGCACAAACCACTTTTAAGACAATGATAAGTCGCAGCCTTTATGCATCTAAGGACAACATGTATATACGATCCGAGCTGCTAAAATTACCCCTTGCCCTTCGCAACCCGTTCGCCACCATTTGTGAGGTCTGATATCGATACCTTGATAAAAGAGACCTGCGCCCAGTGGTGAGCCCTACTCCACGCGCAGTAACCCTTCATCAAGGCATTATGATGGCCACCGAAAGCATATATAGTGTCATGCATAGCCACATCAGAAATGTGCCCACATTCTGCTTCGTAGTGGCGGCCTGCACATGGCTCCTTACTACTCTCTACCGACGATGGAAGGCGAACATCTCGCGGCCATCAACACCAGATCCCGAAAAGAAATCGCCATTAAAGCTCGAGAAAGCTGCCAGGAAGTTCGGCGGTGCGTCCCTTAGTACCTCAAGCGGCTCGGACACAATGAAACCCTCCCTAACATCACACAGAATGGGTACCATCCGACTTCAAAAGACCGACGGCAACACCATATCCCAACTGGGATGTGCATGCTTCCAAGCCCATCCCTTACAGACCTTTTCGATACGGACCGTAAGTTGCGACCTGTTCAACACTGGGCCGACATTGGCTAAAGAAACCATAGCAAATATTTCATCACGATGGGCCTGCGAAGCATGAAATGGGACGAATGGATCGGTACTTTCACTCCCTCCACACCCCTCACAACCAAGTAATCTCACAAATACATAGAGCTCGATAACCACTACCTGCGATACCACGCCGACAAAGCCCGACGGATCACCGAACGCGGCCACAAATGCTGCAAAACCGCCCCGGAGGCTATGGACGGAGCCATCGAGCTCCTCGAGGAGCTGTACGTCCACCATGCCCAGTACTACAAACACGCCCACTAACCACCCCCTTCTCAATCCAGGGCCTCCTACCTTCCTGAGCGCTACCCCAGCATGTTCCGCAAAACCGCCGTCGGAATCGACAACCTCGTCACCGGCGAATCCTTCAACATCGTGCAGCGGCCCCTCCCCGAAGACCCGATGATGACATCCGCGCGTCTCGTGCAGGACGACCTCGCGCTGATGTTCGAGAAGCCCGATGGCGAGTACTACCTGCTGGCCGGGGCGATCCTCCTCGCGGGCTTCTGGCGTCTCGAGGACAAATTCGGCATGCGCCTGTCGGACATCCACACCTCGGGCGACGTCCCAGGGTACAAGGCAAAGCTGGAGAAGGGCATGATGAACTTCTTCCGGCGCGTGCGGCCGGAGGACCCCGTACTCCGCAACAACTACTTCATCCAGGTGGACGATAGTCTGCCGTGGTCACATAGCATCGGGCCTGAGGACGCGCCCGAGGTGTCGTGGAACACGGCAGCTAAGAACAAGGCCATCGAGCATCATTTCTTCCGGTCGGAGCGTCAGTCGCTACGGCGCTTGCCGCGCTCGGGGGCCGTGGTGTTCACCATCCGCACGTATTTCGAACCAGTTACTGAGATCGCGAAGGAGCCGTATGTCCCTGGTCGGCTGGCGTCTGCCATCCGCAGTTGGGACGGAGACGTGTCGCGGTACAAGGGGCGGGAGAAGTATGAAGAGGTGCTCCTGGAGTATCTGGATCGCAGGCACGAGGAGCAAGTCGCTGCCGGGTTGGAATTAGAGAAGGAAGATGAGGTTCGGAGTTATCCTCTCTGAAGATTGTCATGTATTGCACTCTATAGCTCTGTTTTTCTTCTCTACTTTTACACCTCCTTTTATACCGTGCCCTATACAGTCACTGTACTGTCAGTATACATTAAGCATATGCAAAGCTCTAAATGTCAACCAAAGATGGAGACCTCCGACTCCGCTTCCGCCTTGCATAGATCCACTCCTTCTCTTGACGCCACGAGCATTCCTCGCGAAACTCGCAGATGCGACATTTCCACGCCTCCATGACCTCTACCCCGCGGGGGTCGCGCTGTCCACGCCACCACTCCATCTGGTCGGAGAGATAGGACGTCATCGTCGTGGGGTCGAACAGGAACGATCGGCTGCCGAGGACTCGCGGTCGAAGGTCTGCCGTGGGCTCCGATGAAAGATATCGAGCGGTCAGGAGGGGGGAGATGAGCGTTTGGTACGGTTCAAGGATATGGGGTTGAAATTCAGACGGGATAGAGGGGGCAACTGAAACGGCGGATGAAGATGAAGCCGGTATGAACGTGAGACGGAGCTGGTCTTTCATAAGCTTCCACAGGCTGGATAGATTGTTATGTGCGAGGAGAACGCTGGTCGAGTCCTGACTGCCGGAAGGTCCATCTTCCGTGCTATTCGGGTAGGTGTGAGAAGGCCGCCGGCTGATAACGTCCTCTGGGCTGGGGATAAAGTCGGGATCGAACTCGGTGGTGGAGAGCGCATCGAAGAACTGGTCGTTCAAGCCGCCCACTTCCGCGATAAAAGCGTCGGTAAAAGTGCGCTCCTCGTCTAGGTTATAACGCGACGCAAGCAACTCGATAGAGACATCATCACTCGTGGCTAGACGGTTGAGCATATGGTAGTACATCTGGAGCTGAAGCAGCGTCGGCCGAAACGACGTGCTCTTCACCGTGGGCACCGAATTGCTGGCCCTGGTCTTGATATCCGTCAGATAGACACGAGGCATATCGAACGTCTCGGAGTGAGCCTGGCTGCCGTGGGGGTCGGAGCTGGAGGAGTCGTCTGCATTGGACTGGTTTTCCTCATTCCAGGATATATCAGAAAGGCGTTTCCCGCCTTGGGAGGGAGATAACAAGTAATCCGTCAGCGACATTTGGTATTCGGGCATGACAGCCCTGGAGGCCTCCACATCGGCATAGAAGGATGCGGCCGACGCCTCGATCTCCGCGTCAGGACACTCGTAGGAGAGCTGGTCGATGACCCCGTTCACGAGTTCCCCATCGACAAGGCCCCAGACCTCCAGCTCTCGTGTGATCCCGAACTCTCGCAGTGTGCGCAGACCCTGGATGACATTCCATATCCTGAGCGCCATCGCATCCTCCTTTGTAGTGATCTCGATAGGGACCGTCGTGTGGACCTCATCTTCCAGCGTCTTGTGGATTGTGCTGCCTTGTTTCATGGCCGCAGTCCTCCGTTTCCTCCCGTGCTTTGTTAACGTGTACCAGTACTGCAACTCACACCAGGCGGGCGAGATCAAGTCGGTAACGGAGAAGGCCTTGTTGGGCGGCTTTCGAAACCGCTCGATCGGCGATCGCATATCCATTTCCCCGGACGCAGTCGCCTCCGCAGTCCATCCTCTTTCGCGCGCGACGTCTCTCTCGCGCTCTCTTTCGCGGCCTTCGGTAGAATCGGGATGCTCAACTAGACGCTTCGTCAGAATGTCAGCGCGTTGACACTAACCACCCCCCGCACACAGAACGACGACCGCAACAAAAGCAAACATGACACACGCTCACAGCAAAACAGGGCGGTCTTACGAGTCGCGGCACCATCGTTCGCCGGCGTCCCGTTTGCGCGACTTGGAACGGTGCCGTGGCAAACCCTCGACACCTGCCACGCAAACTTCTGACGCCCCAACACCCTAGGGGTGCGGGGACTCGATGGAAACCCCTCATAGTAGTCTTCAATGTCGCCAACAGCAGCAAGGGTCTCCGTCTGGGAGGGAGGCTCCGGAGTCGTTGGGCTGGGCGCGGTGGTCGCGTGTTCCGCGACGGCTTTGGCGAGGAGTTCGTTGATCAACTCTTCTTCATCGGGCGAGAAATCGGATCCGTAGTCGCTGCTGCTGTCCGACATTAATTTCTGAGAAGACGGTGGGCAGGACATGCCCGCAATGGTAGGAGGGGGTTCATGTCATGCGGCGTCGATGTTGGAGCATGAAATGGATGAAGTCATTTGAAGTGGTGGCCGTGAGAGTATCGCGGTTCGTGTGAGGTAATCATCGTTCCGCCAGCTTGAGTGTTCCAAGTCATGATCTACTCAAAAATCAGGATGCCATTTGCATGACCTTATATTTTAAAATGTGCTTTTTCGATGGAAATATATATGCATATTCTATCAATCGGTGTATCAAATCTATATACTGTCTAGCCAGGGTACATCACGCTCGAAAACATGCCAAATCTATCGTCCAACGCAGACCACAACGGCTCAAATATGTACAAAAGGAAAGATCGAGAGAAGGATATCATTATGCCTCTGCTGTCACCGATGGGCCGAGCGCAATCGACGAAGTCGCTGCCTCCGCCTGCTCGGCAGCCTCGACTTCCCGCGCGGCTTTCTGGTTCAACCAGCTGAGATACGTCTGCCAGCCGACCGCGATACATCCAGAGAAGATATTACGGAACTGCGGCGGAACGTACATGAAGCTGAACGCCGTAACAGCCGGCCACAGCTTGGCGCTATTGGTGATACTGACGGGCAGGGCCTTCTTCAGACGTTCCCAAGTCTCCTCCAAGGACGCGCCAGACAGCAGCGAGTGGACACTGAAGAAGTAGGTATTGAACACGGGTGTAAAGACGGATTGCTGAACGACGACTTTGGTGAGGATGGAGAGGAATTTGGACGTGAAGTTGAAGTGGTTGTGGAGGAACATGAACCTGTTCGCGTGTCAGTCGAGGCTGGTGCCGGCCATCCATTTGAAAGGGCATTGTCTTACCAGTTATAAGACGGAATACTTGATCCAGCGCCCACGACCAAATGTCGCAAAGTCCTAAACGGGTCGTAGCCCCCTTCACTGACCGCACTATCGCTGCCCTGCGCCGATTCGGATTGCGAGTCCTCGCGCGACGCATCCTTAGCTGGGGCTTTCTTTTCCGAAGGGAACAACAACTGCGCACTCAGATCGCCACATAGATAAACCACCACGGTGCTCCATAGCTGCGTCGCATACGGCCTTCTTTCCTGGATGCGCGCATATGACCGACCAGCTCTCCCAATCGGACCGTCCAGGACTATCTGGCGAAAAGATTTGGATCGAATAACGGGTGTGCTCGACGGGGCTGCGGCTGGAGGAGGGGAGTTTGTGGTAGAGGAAGACGTTGGGTGTTTGGAGGGTGAGTTCTTTGTCTCAGGAATCGGATCTGTGTTTGGCGGGGACCGTGACGATTGATTTCGGCGCGGTCGTATGCGCGAAGGCAGTGAATGTCGTGAACATGTCGTCGTTCGCCGAGGAGTCACTGTGAATAGTGCGTGTCTCATGATCAACGAAACTAAGGGCTCGAAGGGATTGTTCGCGTGTGCTGTCTCTGTATATCAAGTGCGATCGATGATTAATCCGAGAATCGCTGGTTCCTGTGCAAATGTCGGACTTCTAAGTGGCGCTGTATCTATTCCTCTAAGAGGTAAACTGGAAGCAGAAAAATGTGAGTCAAGCTAGCGAGAGAACGGCCAAAAAAAAAAAAAAGGAAAAAAAAGCAAATAACGTCAGGAAGGAGACAGAGTCATACTCCGTATTCTGCGGTGACGGCGAATTACTGCATCCGGTATAGCGTGCCTGATCGGGGAAAGCGCTTCCCTGCCGCTTGGCATCAAGGTGCGTGGTCTATATAGATGGCCTCCTCGCCCGCCTGCCTCTCCTCGTTGCTCTCCCATCCTTTGACGCCGCATCGTCTCAGACCAACTTTGAGCCATTTTTGCCATTGGGCCGGTCTCTCCGTCTTCTGCACCTCGCCACCCCCCTTTACTGCAGTGAGTCAGGATCAGTTCCCATCGATCCTTGAGCCATCCTCTGACTGATTCTCCTCTTAGTTGAACAGAAAAATGCAGCAGAGCTCGATGCGATCGCGAAGTTGCGCAGGCGACTTACTCCGAGGATTTCCACCACAGCAATGATGAGCAACGCTTGCGGAACAAGAACAAAAAGGCCGATATGTGGCACAGATCGTATGGGGTCGCGCGGGTTTGGCTCGTGACATGAGAGGTTATCTCTTGAGACCTAAGTCGACTCTGCTGAAGGCCTTCGAGCCGCTGGCCGAGCTGAGCCAAGCCACGTTTGATAGTCAGACATCGCTCCGTCCGCCGTTTCGCCAATCATGGACACTGACTCAGGGGTCCTGTGACGCATGGAGCTCGATCGCTGATGTCGCACCGCATGGTCGAGGCGTCATCAGAGACACCAGCGGAGCGCCGACGTGTCCGTGGACAGGATGGCAGCGCGACCTAGAGTCAGGGGGCTTTGGGCATTGGCTGAGAATGACGCATGTACAGACGAACCAGCTGTCGATCTCGATGGACTTTCCTTGCGTTCAGATTCACTCTCAACGTAGTTGGCAACCGAACAAGGTGGCCTCTGTGGCCCACACTGAGTGGCTAGCGCAGTAGTGACGGCGAAGCAGGGTGCAAATGGCGATCAGCTCCCTACTATCCTCCCACGAACATCCACAAAGACACCAGACACGGCTTCGATTTCGACTGACCTCGAGGTCAGCGTTTTAAGATTCGCCTTGTTTAGATGATTGCTGTGGAGGTGCTAGATAGAGTCGAGCATAGCACGCCCACTACCGCGATTTGGGACTAGAGGTCCACGAGAATGACAATTAACAGGTGACGGGGACATACTGGTGCTACTCCGACTGGGCAATGCAGCCAGGTCATCTAAGACAGTGAACTCGCCCTGTCACCTCTCGTTCGAGATCCGGACTTCCAATTTATGTTGACCCTAGCTAGTCGTGGACCTGTGGCTTTGGATTGTTTTCTCGTTTCATAAAGTCTAGCGAAATATATGAGATCCGTCGTATACAGTGATACACTTAGCAGGATAGGTATCTGTTTACTTCGCAGACGATCATGGTCCCAACCGTTTGCCTGTTGTCGTCATAGTCACACTCCCAGAATGGGTAAGTGGTGACCAGGGGCCGTGTTGTTTTACTGTATGCACTAAATCAGAAGATACCTCGCCGTCATTTATTAGCGGGTTGAGTGGCAGGATGGACTTCCCCTCCTCTGCAGGGAAGTTCCCTTCCTCTCCAGGGAAGTTCCCCTACTCACCTGGGAAGTTCCAGCTCCTCCAAAAAGCTGTCTTCGCCCCAAGAGAAGCTCCTTTCTCCCAGCTGTATATTTTCTGCGGGCCAATCTTCCATCTGATTCAGCACATGGCAGACGAGAAACGCCAACGACGAAAGAAATGGAGGGAGGAGCGCAGAAAGCGGCGGAAAACGCTTCATATGATGGCTTAAGGTCATTCTATCCTGGAGGACCTAGATATAGGAATTTTCCTGTAGACGGAGCAAGCGATTTATATGTACAATATAGCGAAAACCAAGGAAATAATGAAAAGGCTAGGCCCAATTTCTATGACACGGAATTTGATTGAGGTAGCTATAACTTTTGCGAAGCCAACCTGCCTGGCCTGGCTTTATTCAATAGTAGTAAACCTTCCTGTCTGCGGTCCTCTGAGGGAAGTCCAACGTTCACAGCGAGCATCAAAGTTGGCAAAAAATAATGAATAACCATAATCCCTGTTCATGTCTTCATCCATGTCTTCAATTGTATACACAATCCCTACCTGATTAGCAACTCTGGCTGTTCCAATTTCCCTAGCCCCAGTGGAATCCTCGTAGCCAACATTTTGAAGGATATCGTTACCACATATTTGGAAGTATGCACGGGACAGCCGAGGAAAGCCAGGCTTATCGTCGTTAGGCTGAAATATAAGCGAGTTACCGATGTAGGTAGGAGTAAGTACTGTTACCCCATTCTTCCCGTCAGCATATATGTGTGGGGAAATCAAATATGTGTCTGCAGGCTCATATTCCAGCCCACTCTCAGCAATCCTGATCGCCCCAGTCTCAAAAAAATTGTCATAAGACAGAAGAATGTAGACGTTGGGTCCGCTGGAGACCATCTTAACAACGGAGTTCGGTCCTCCACGACCATCTATGTTGAATATAAATGTCCTTCGTTTCTCAAAGTCAAACCACTCAAAATGTAGAAAAGGGTTCTGCATCATGCCAAATACAACGCTTGCCGACGATATAGTATCAAACGTGAACATGGTGGGTATTCGCTCTGGTCGAATGTAGACGATTTGCCATGAACCATCTCCCTTTAGTTCGATACAAACAAACCGGCGTGTTGGGATGAGTACCACTGTCAGCTTGTGATAGTTAAAATCACAAAGCGCAACAAGGATTTCTTCGTCGTTTTCGTCAATCTGCTCCGTAGGATCTGCCAGACTTGTAATCTCGCGAATATTGATAGCGTACTCGCTGGCCCCACAGTTATTGGAGATGCAGATATAGCCGCGTTGCAAGAAGCAGATAAGGTTATCGTAGCACATAACTTGGTTGCCGATCTCCGAAGATATTGGTTGGATTGAGTAAGGCCGTCCTCTTTTGATGGATTTATCCAGGCCGAGTGTGCGTGTGATAGCTCCAATAACGGTCAATTCTTCATCTGCGACTAGCCGAGCTTCCTCGGTATTGCCTAGGTAGCTCTGCACCAATGTCAGAGAAGAGAAACCAACGGAATATAAAGAGCAATACCTCAAGAAACGTAAGACCTAACCCCATAAAATAACGACAAGTGCTGAAGAGATTCACAGAATCTCCTATGGAGACGCTCTCTAGGATAAGAAACAGTAGTTCTCGAGGGAGTCTTTCCATTGTGAAGGAATTGGATTGCAGAGCTGAGGACATATCTCTAGATAGGGAGAGGCTTTATATATACATAAGAAGAATGGTAAAATATAGGGAAGTCAACCAACGTGATGGAGCTGAGCCACCCGATGCTCGCAAACACGTCAAGTTCCACATTCGGGATATAGTGGCCGCGTCTGCGAGGAGAAAGAAAGCTCAATGCCACTGAGGGATATTACCTGCCGGAACTACATATCTACACTGAGATCCTGAGGCGCAAAGTCACGACGCCACGGATAATTTCCATTCTACTTCAGTAATGCATGCAGAAAATATACAAGCTCATGATTCCCACAAAGAAATTCTAGGAGTTCTCCCAGGATAGTCGCCTTCTGACTTCCATGAAGCAGATATACATCCTTCCACACCTCATCCTCCATTGCCCACGCAAAACCCTGGCGTTTCTCCGCGTTGATCCGTACCGATTCGTCGCATCTCTTTCCCAAAGGTGGCTCATCCGGTACCTCTAACTGAGACACATGAACGATATATGGAAAATCAACTCATTTTTCTTGCTCGGTTGGCGTCTGAGCCTGAGTCAAAGTGCACGGCCGAACGCCTACATACAAAGCAGGATTGTATGAGACACTTAGAGCGTAACTTCGAGCGATTAGTAGCTTTCCAATATGTAGCGATTCATTACATACTTGGCATCGTTATTCTCTATGCTGGTGGTGCTGGTGCTCCAGATCGCTTCGATACATTGCTTTAAATATAATATGGAGTAATAAACATATAAGAAAGACGCCAGCATATATGTAGAGGCATATGAAGACGATTGAAAGTAGTAGCTCAGACATGTTCACCAGCTTCAGTATATTGGTATTCTGTTTGATACTCCCTTTGTAGTGATTCAATACAAGAGCTTCTTCGATGTTATAAAGACATTCCAAGGATACAGAACCATTTTCCCAAAAAGCAATCTAGTGAAGTGCGTTCTCAGAACGAGATCGGGTGTTTCTGACCGATATTGCTAGGCGTATCCTCTTCACCAAGGACAATAAGACTGCGTTCTCTGGGGTCCACATGGAGTGCGTTCCAAGCTTTTTCTGGCACGAATGTTTTCATGCTATCAACACACGCCTGAAGGTGTTCTCGCTTGGCTTGATGAAGCTTTCTAGCGTCGATTCGCAACGGGCAAAAAACGAGTCGTATAACAGGATCGTCTCGAAAGCGAGCGTGGAACACGAACCCACAAGGGCTCACAAAGAATGAATGATAACCTGTGAAATCCGAGATTCCAAACCGGGTCTCTGCGTCGATAACGTCGTAGATTTTGGGGACGGGTCGATCCTTTTCTTGCTTCAGGGAAGGGCTCGGAGCGCTAGTGGATTCTTGTTCTGATGAGCCAAAGGGCTTCCAGTACGCGAAGAAGTACATTATATCAACAAACTTTGCGGAAACTAGAGCGAATTCGAGTCTTCTTGGTTACGGGTCGTACCGAGCTATGGTCAGATATGGCCCTTTTATAGATTTCCGTGGCAAAGGTTATGGACGACTGAAAATACAAAATAGTAGAGAACGTGATAATCAATCTTAGTCAAGGATAATGAGAGTTTGTTCCCATCGGACTATGTTAGATGCAAGAACTCCACCCGGCATCTGCCAATTGGCCATAACTTGTTTATTTTAAAACTATACGAAAACGCACAGAGCTAGAGAGACACTGGAAATCGCACAATTCCAATAGTACCGTCACGAAATCCCGTGTCAAACAGAAATTGAACCCGGGCGTGCAGGTCAAAGACAAATGCTCGGAAGCATCTGATCTCCTTGATGTTTAGAACGCCGTTCTTTTCTATTGGGTAAAGTTAGAGCTAGGAGTAAAGACGGGTAAATAGAAACCTTACTAGGTGGAAGACCAGGCAGACCATCGCGACTGCTCTTGTTCGGCGGACGCGTCTTCCCGTAATGAGGTCGATGAGTGTTGTATCTCGGCTCTAGGAGGTTGAACTGGATGATAGGTAGGGCTTGGAAGAAATATAATGCTTGATTTATCGTCAGTGGGATCCTGAGGCAAAACACTCTCAGTATCCCGTGTAGTAGCAGCTTCTGGGGATAAAGAAGCAACAAATTGTCTCATCCAGCGGGGAAGGGCATCCATAAGGACTTGTCCGTTTATGCAGAACATTGCTGGTATGAGCCTCCATCTAGCTTTAGGGACTCTCAGTTCTAATTTATAGTCTCTAAACAGTAGGACAGGGCCCTGGAGTAGCAGAGTCCGAAGCCAGTGATTGCTATGTTGGGACCGGAATTTTGTAGAGATCATGCTCGAAATGTCTTGAAACAAGTTTGTGAACTGTACTACCATCAAACAATTTTGCATACTTTGGAAGATCATGTACATATGCATTCTTAGCACATGAATTCGTGAGTAGACCCTCGATACATGGGTGCTCTCTGCATCTCTACTACCAATTTTTCTGGAAACATGGCGATGTATTAACTTCAAAGATTGAGACTCTTGGAATGAGGAAAACTAGTTACAAGATAGACATCCAAAGCTAATTTAATTTTCTGAACGCTCGAATATAGTAATGATTACCTCCACAGTCATACGTATCTTCAACTTACCCCTGTAGTCGCAACGGGTGGCAAGCACCTCGACACATTGCTCTTCTAGTTTAAGTCTTTTCAGCTGGACCAGCACCAGCTGATCTTCCCATAGAACTCTTCCAGTCTTTCCCACGCATAGAGTAGCTCGTTCCCACTGCCCTTCCTCGCTTTCGGCGTAAGCATCGTCGCTTAGATTGAGTCGTGCCTCTTCGTATAACTGCTTCCCGTAACTGCTTTCGCAGGTGACGGATTCATCGAACACAGCCATGGCGTCGTACATTTCCCCACTGGTGAGCGGCCATTTGGGGAAGAGGTCCGACGCAATCTTGATGAGTGGGCGCGTTATGGGAACGTAAAGCCGATACTTGCTGTCAGTTTCGACACGGCGAAATGCTGTAGAACATTAGATCTGTCCTGAATTAGTGGGATAATGTGACTCACGCTGCTCTATCTCCATACTTCAGGATATATGGCGATATGTTCACGGACTGTTTCTTGTTGACTGTGGCATCGAGGGATGAAAGGGGCCAGAGGATCTGATGATTATATACACAAGAACACGAGATGTCGGGAAAATCTCACCGTAGAAGAGGGCAGTCAAATGCATAAGATAGCAATAGAGCATTAATTTGTGCAGAACGACAGGCACTGGACATCCAGTTCTCCACTCCGATGCTGGACTGTGGCCGATCATTTCCACGTACCCATTTTATTACCTTAGCGCCAGGTCAATGGTTTGCATGCACGTTTTCAACTGGTCTGGTAACTTATTGTACATGGTGATCAAATGAACAATCGGAGTCCATGTGGACCTACACTTACACTGAGTACAGCAAGGCCCATTTGTCCAGACTCCAGAGTAACAATATCACGTGAACAACAAACATGATCCACCTAATGCCTGGCAGCCTGATAGAAATGCATCACGTGCAAACAAATACCATTTGGTCGGGCATCCACACCCCACTAAACAACCCCTCATATGTTCAGGTTTCCACTCCCTCTTTTCGTACTTACCATCACACCCCTACTTTATCTTCACCCCGTTGCCTGATATCATCACGCCACGATGGATTTGGACCAACAAGAGGTTAACAGGATCATATCACGAATAAGGGTTTTAATAAGGGAGAAGAAGCTAAGCATCGGAGAGCACAAACCGGGAGAGGCATGGCAATATGAAGGCAAGGAGCTTGTGAAAGAGATCGAAAGTTTAAAGGCTGAGATAGATAAGTCCGGCTATACAGTAAGTCTATTTTGTCATTCTTCAAGTCCATTGCATCTGATAGCCTAGGTTTTGAACTGTAACGCCTTCCATTTCGTCAAAAACGCTCGAGTCCTTACTCCTACCGATTTCGCGCTTCTTATCCCAGTCAACGGAACAATAAGCTTCGCCTCTGGTGAAACACTCTTACAGGGCAACGCGTATTATATCAAAGAACCACAGTTGTTAATTGGGGAAGATTGGGATATCGTCATTGCTGCGCTTAGAAAAAGAAACAATTCACGACCGGAATTCTAAACCATGCACGCCGCCGTGTTTCCAGCCACATTGCTTGTACCGTCGCCATTTTCTCTCAAACCAGCAAGAAATCCCGCTATTTCTGCAGCTAATTGATCGGATGGAATAGCAGGAGGACTATTTGGGAGCTCTAATGGAGGGGTATTCTGCGGTATGGAAGCCCCAAAGTGTGTTGGTCCAAGAGGGTTGACCGTAAGTGACTGACCGAGGGAATTGATATTTGCTAGTGCATAATCTTGCACCATGTGCTCCTGCGATTGTGAATGTTCATCAGAACATGTTGAGTTCAAGTTGCGGCCCGGAGTGTCGTCGAAAAAGGGCAGTCCAAGAGGATCAACCTCCAGGGGATTGACAAAAGAGTACTGTAGCGCAGCATTGTTTGAGATAACCGCAACAATGTCTTCGTTCCGCGAACGTTTGTTACGATGTGTATAAGGATATTCTTCCTCCAGGTCGTGTTTCCTGCGTCTATAAGCAAGAATTCGTTCGATGCGATCTGGGAACATGTCAGGACGGACAGTCGGGACTATTTTCTGTGGAGCTTACCATCGTTCTGTTTCAGTCGAGAAGACACCCATTCAGTCTTCTCCTCAGCGAGCTTTCCCCAATCAGATGAGAGTATAGCGTTGACAAGCGGCGGGATATTGGGATAAGTCACGCGCCGAAAATATGTCGTGAGAAATAGTATCCCGAGCACACCAAAATGGACATCCGTAGACATATCGCCAGCATACACTTGCATATGGTGTACGAACACCCTGCCAAATACAAGATACTTAACCCCATACTCGATGTAATGCTTCGCCTTCTCCTTGTCTCGGAAGTTGTCGGACCCATCAACGTATTCCTTGTAGAAGGTCGATCTGTTTCCAGCGCCCAGATTATCACACAGCGCATCGACTCTCGGTTTTCTCCTCCGCTTCACACTTTTGAGCCTATCCTGTTCCCATCTCATATACGCGGTCGCCAAATTGATTGCGCTTAGACCGGCCCGAAACCTCTCATCAAGAGAACTCTCTTGGTCGACAATGGACAGATCCACAATTCGAGGATCTTCGTCTGCCCAGTCTCCCTCGCTCTTGTTGTCTGACTCACCAGCATTCCTAAACCATTCCCTGATAGCTTGTTCATTTCTCTCCAGGAAGCTCAGGAGGCTTCTGCCGCTCGGGATTTCTAATGGCGCTTTAGTTTCTAGGATCGGGTGTCCAGCTTAGCGTCACATACCATCGCTTGCTTTTAACAAAGATTTCAAGTTGCGAAACGCAGCCTCAAGCTTGCCTCGATGAACAAGCAAGTTTTCTCGATCAACATCTGATATACGAGAAAGAATAGTAGCTGCATCTAGGATTGAATCTATCGAGCTCATATTGTATGAAGGCCTTGTATGAAGTAGCGGGAACAGAGAGTTGATGACTGGAAATGAGTGTTTATGTAAAGTCTGACGCGATTCACTCGTAGGTGCCAAAGTACGTATAACAAGGGCAAAGAATGCGGGCCAACGTATCTTCCAGCAGGGATCTATGATCTCCAGCCAGTATGGGGGACGATGGGCGACAATGTTGCCCATCGGGGCACAACAATGAGCGATAGGAAGTGCGCAACGCATCATTCAATCAGGGATCTAGTCACCCAGCCAGTAAGATTGAGGACTCGTGCGGGGCAGCTGAGGGTAACATGCGTCTTCCTCCTCTAATCAGGATAGTCTGTACTCCAACCTGTGTCTCAGCCCTTAACGGAGGCGTTCTCATTACTTGTCCGCTGGCGCCACGAAAGCGATAATCCTTGTAATCATCAGCCTACAGCCTGTAGTTTCCAGTCCGAGTGTAACTCTACCATCTGCACTTCGCAAGGCTGCCAAGACGACAAAGTACTGCTCTGATGGGCGGGTCACTCCATTTTTTGGGGGTGTAGACCTCTTTTTCTACCGGAAAGTTTAGTACGTTGGATATGGATGGAAACGCCGCAGCATATGCGCCGCATCGTCCAGCATGAGTCCGCTATAAATACTGCGACATTGTGCCATCTGAAAGTAAAAGCTCCTCGCTCAATGCGAAAACCATATGCCATCCGGACTCAGAAATTGCTGCCTCGTCTGATCGTTCATCGTCTAATATTGCCCCAATTTCGTTGCAATGTTTCAATCTACCGCGCGACGTCTGTATCAGCTGATTGGGAAGACTAAGCTGACTGATCTTCCTCTCGAATGGCAAGCCCCTGTGTCTCAAGTTCTTGAGGCGGAAGAAAACGCTGTTAGTAAACTTGTCTAATAACCAATGCCGGCAATTACTCACAAGGCATTATAGGATCCGAATTTCAAGAACGCCGAGATTAGGTATGCCAGTTCTAAAACCAAGCTAATACGCTGAGGTCATGCTAATGATTCTACCAGAGGCTCCAAACCACATACCTCACATGATGATCCTAGCGACCCAGAGGAAGTGATTTCAGTGCGTCTCAAGGACGGAGATAACAAAACTATGCGAAGACTCCACATTCATCGGGACGGCTCCGTCAAGAAAATCAGCGTCTGAGGGCCGTCGTATGGGCTTGACAGAAACAGCGTTGGCATACTTGAAATATATATGAACTTTAGTACTGAATTGTTATGAGATTGCTGCTTTTCGTGATCTAGTACCTGAATGAGAGCCCAAATTATAGTAGTCACTTCAACTATAACAACTCCCATGCTGACAAATTACCTAACAGACACTAGAGTATTTAGACAAAGTATAGGTTGCAGTCACAGAGAAGCAACAGGCGATTGAACCATTTTCGCCCATCCGTTCTACATTGGGCCATAAATCTGGAGCTAAGGAAGTACTAGGTGTGGACAAGGTAATTTCCATGCGGGACAGGTGCTAGCTATGCAAAAGAGTTTCTGGCCCTCTTCTTTGGCGAGGTCCCAATGAGTGTATATTGCTACTGAAACAACTAGGGGACGGTAGAAGCACATGGACCAAATGAAGCGTGGCACGCTATTACTTTTCTACCCAACAAGATAGTACAATAAATGGTTGTTTATTATTTGACTATACTACGTAAAGGACGCATTTGAGCACTCCTATCGCTGGTCCACGAGGAGTTTCTGGAATAGCACGAACCCATATTCCCCGTTCTCTCGGTTCCACACTGGTACCGAGACATGTTCGGGCCGCTCCTGCAACAAGCCCGAAGAGACCCACGAGCTTCAACGTACGGCAAGGTACAATTATTATCCAGATTTGGGATCGGTTCATTCAGTTCGTTACTCATATTGGGGTCTATACGCACCGACATATCTTACATTCTGAGTGGGACAATTAAATCCTGCATAAAGTTCCCGAGAAGGCTGCGCTTATGTAATCAGCAAACAAGGGACCATTTAAATGTTCGCGGCATCCTCTTCCGCGCGCAGATCACTTCTCGCACCTTTACATCATGACAATGTTGCCTCGTCTATCGCGCCATCTGCTGAAGTACTCCTTATTTAGGCGTCCTCCTTCTCCCCCACGACAGTTTTCTCATTCTAATGTTCTGGTTGATTCCGCCGAGAAACTTGAAGAGGAAACGCTGCCTTGGTACTCCCCAGATCGGTTTTATCCCGCCAAAATTGGAGAGATTCTCCAGTCAAGGTACCAAATAATTGGAAAGCTAGGGTTTGGAGGCTATTCTACAGTGTGGCTCGGAAGGGATTTACAGTAAATCTGCCTAACCTTGGTATGTCAGACTGTCACTGACACTGTTCTAGTCGCCACGTTTACGTCACTTTGAAGATCTGTGAGCGCGATTCTGCTGAGGGAACAAGAGAATTAAAGGTCTTCGATCATCTCAACACCCTCCAGTCGCACCATGATGGTGCCATGCTTGTCCGTACAGCGCTGGATAGCTTCCAGATTGGTCGTTCCGACGGCAAATACCTATGCCTTGTTCATTCTCCTCTAGGCATAAGCCTATATGACTTCAGAAACCAACTCAGGGCAAAAATCCTGCCCGAAAATATACTCAAGCTGACCTTGTTGCACGTCCTTCTTGCTCTTGATTTCCTTCATACTGAAGCAGGCATTGTTCACACTGGTATGACGAGTCCACCATTCTCCAACCGCTATCTAACCTTTGAACACCTAGATATACAAGAAAAAAATATCCTCCTTGGTATTGAAGATGACTCAATTTTGGTTGATTTCGAAGAGGAGGAGAAATCTAATCCTAGCCCGCGAAAAATGCTCGGGGATCGAGTGATATATTCCTCTCGCAAACTCGGAAGGACTAAGCAACACGGTCGACCTATACTATGTGACTTTGGTCAGGCTCGATATGGATCCAACACATATTGCGGGGACATTCAACCATACATATATAGGGCTCCTGAAGTGCTGCTCGGAAAATCCTGGGATGAAAAGGTCGACATTTGGAATTTAGGTGTCGTGGTACGCAGTATTGGTGCCTGTATTCCCTCTTTGACGATAATAAGGTTCTGCTAATCATGAATTTGCTACAGGCATGGGATCTCTTTGAAGAGGGGCATCTGTTCTATGCCAGAGATTCCAATAAGCAAAACTCTGACGCACATCACCTTGCTGAGATGATTGCCCTCCTTGGGCCGCCACCAAAAGATGTGCTTCAAGATAGTGATTACGCCGGCAAATTTTTCGATAGCGATGGTAAGTCTGGCATACGTATGATCGGTCTTCGGGGGCTAACAGTCGAGTGCTAGGTAACTGGAAAGGGCTAGTCCAGGTCCCCTCGGTATCTTTGGAGGACATAGAAGGGAATTTGCAAGGCTCTCAGCAAAGGCTATTCCTTGAATTTATGCGCAAGATGCTTCAGTGGCGGCCCGAGGAAAGAAAGTCGGCGAGGGATCTTCTATCGGATCCTTGGCTGAGATCATCATAGTCGGGGACATTAAAACCTTTCATACTTCAGCCGACGCAAAAAAAAAGTAACGCCAAAGTCAAGATCATTTCGTCAGCCCAGGCAATTCTTCAAGCCAGTAGTCATCTTTCACACTTATTTCACCAATCACGCCCTTCACAGTATGTCTGCCACTGCTTGCATTCTTCCGTATTGGTCGATTCCATAGGGCCTAGACGCAGATACCACTTTATTTGCCCACTCATTATTTTGATATCCTTGAAGCCATGATAAAATATCCAAAGAAACCGAAGCATAAAGAGCTGTATCCAAGTACATACAGATCGACTGGGATCCTCATGGCTACGGTATCGCCGCCAGCTGCATATCTACCAAGACCAGACATGTTTGAAGCATTGCCATGCAGGCCGGGATGCTTTTGTTCAAAATCCGGAACTTGCTGAAGCCTGATTTGGTCTCTATGGCATACAGGAGAAATCTCTTGAAAATGTGGTCCTTGAACTTTCTAGGACATATACGGCCTTCTGGTCACAATCATCACATTGACGGCAATAATCATTTTATACCACGATTCTGCATGCAAGATATTCCGTCCACACGTCAACCCCCTGTCGAGAGTTGTTCCAGTTAGCCCATGACTTGTCTTCCCCTCTAATACAACACTTACTCGGTCAACTATCTCTTGATCACCATCCACGGGCAGGAAGGAGCAACCGATTTCATAGCCGGAGGCAAGCAGGTGAATCAATGTGTCGGCTTGGGTCCTTGACATGGAAGTGATAGCAACTCCTTCGTTCTTCTGGATCGATGCGATCATGCTTGAGAGGGAATCCGCGACGATTGAGTAGTTCAGCAATGTCGTCCCGACGAACACCTAAAAAGGCGTAGTATACCACGAAAGCCTTCTCTTCTTCCGTCCATTCGTATCCACTCATGACTTCGGACAATGATGCTCTGGTCTGTGGTACATCACAGGAGGAGGGAGATTCGGCTAGCGAAAGAAAGCCCTCCATGGCCGGTCCCGCCGGTATATTGGGGATGTACCGCGCATGCCTGAGTAGTATCTTATTGGTATCCCGAATCCCTGGGTATGACTTGCTGGACGGAATCAACAAAAAACTCGTAATGTGAAAGTCATTGACTTTACCGGCAGACCCACGGCCGGAAAGTAGGGAGGTATCCCCGAACCGAGTCACTACCATTTCATTGGCATCCAATCCTACGGCTATACCCTTATTGGAGGAGTGTTAGAAGGCTTGCATGGGCATGAGCCTCAATTATATTCTCGAGGAGCCCGCAGCATGTGCCGCGTAATTGACTACCTGTATCTCATTGGTTTCCGGACCATTGGGTTCAAATAGGGACCAGATGCTCCGAGTCAGTTGCTTCTAGACCACTCCCTACTCTGACGTTGGTGTTCTTGAACAGCGGCCGCAGGACCATGTGTGGTTATAGATTCCTGATTTCGAGCCCGTACGTTGGTGTGTGAACTCACATTCCAGTCGTCTTTGAGATACTAATGTATAGAATGTCGAGCACTCCACCGTCATAATATGGACAGGGGGTATTGATATAGAGTCTACACGCATAAGCGTGGTAAGGATGCGCCGCATACAATTGAAATCATGTGATATAAGCGTTGCCTTTATGGGGGCAACGCGAGCCATTCCTTTCCACCTCAAACCCGGTTTCCCTGAGAATCCCAATCGGAACTCCCCGATACCTTCCATTTTGGGAAGTACCGAGCGGGGATTAGAGTTCATGAAGGATCAAACGGTCATTGTATTAGGACGGAGAGCGAGGAGGCCCTCTATTTTCCCCTTATCCCTCCACTAATCAGAGGTGCTATCACGCGAATCCTACACGCTCTGACGAGACGATCGTTGGGCCGGCGCTTGGATGTTGCTTATAGAGTTTTGCCTAATATTGCCCGTTGATTTTGTCTGACAAGATCGTCTCAGAATTAGAACTAGGCGGAGGACGTAATACTTAGACGACAACTTTTTTGTACGATCCCCCTTTGGGCAGATTGCGAGACATAGTTAATGGAGAGACGGGTAAGAGCAGATGGGCGATAAGATACTGGAATATATCTTGTCAGTCAAGCTCAGGTCTTGTGTCGCATGGCGGGTTTCCCAGTCACGGTAATCTATGCAAGTCACCAAGGCCGAAGAGGATGCCATCCACAATTGAGCAGTCGGCGAGGAAATCCATTCTATTCAGTAATATCCATTCGAAAATAGAGCTTTGTAGATGTATGGTCTTGTCGAGCGAAAGCATGGCCCTGAGGTTATTGGCTGAAACCGTGGCCTCATGACTGTATATGAAGGAACGTGCAAGGTCCGTCAGCATTGTCAATTGACACATGTTTCTCCCATCAGACTTGAGGCTGTGACAATGATCAAATGCGAGCACACTTTCTGGCTAGAGCTTAGCCATGAAATGGCAGCGGCTCAGGTCGTTTATGGATCAAGGCTTGCTCGGTTGGTGAATGAGCTGCCACAGCCTTCGGTCCAGTTGCCGCAGGTAGTTTTCTTTTTGGGCAACCACCAAAAGAATAAAGCACTGCGGCAGCTGTGCAGCAGCAACTACCGAGGCCAGGGTCGCAATCAGCTGAGCGTCAATATCCGCTCCGATAACCGCACGCTGCAGTCCTTGCAGCCGCGGTTCTTCGCAGATTGCGACCCTTGTCGGTCATTGCTGTCCACACATGAAAGCTTGCGCAACTGTCACGAGGAGAAAATATTCTCCGTGGAACTCCCATCCACGGAGCATTCCTTGCAGGACATCATCATTTCACGCCTCGTATTCCTGTTCACCGACGTGATCTGCATCTTTGCAGATGACGTTGGAGGATTCGAGGGAACCCGCAAGCTCCTCACAACGTGGGCAGCGATTGGCTCAGCGTCTAGCCTACCACCTGCGGTAAGACCGAGGGTGATTGTAGTTGTCAGCCAGTCTCCAAGCGTCACGGGAAGCGTGATCGATGAAGATGACTTTCTATTCGAGTTGCTTCATGCTGGCGATGTTCCTTACTTCTCTGCATTCCGGGACATCCAGGTATCTAGCCTCCCAGCAGAGGAGCTCTCGTCCGATGCTCGCTACATGGCACTAGGCAATGAAGTTTCCCGGCAGCTTAGAAACTCACGAGTTGATCGGGAACGCTATCGTTGCCTCTTCTCTGCGACCCATCTCAGCGCGTTTTTTGAACTTGCTTTGCATAAGATATCCGCCTCGCCATTTGCGCCTTTCGACTTCGTTCGTTCTACAAGGGATAGGAATCCTCTTGACGGAGCCTTTGCTTCCCACATTACCAGTTTTCTGAAGGTGGGAAGCAGAACAAGGACCCCATACAATGAAATGGCTTCCCACATTGCTTCTGCAATCCTGATGGACGCGTACCCACCGGGGATGCACTGTAGGAGACCCCCGCTCTGGCTCCCTGTTGGTCTAACGTCTTCTAGATTTCCTACCTTCGATGGTTTATCGTACATTGTATCATGATCCATGTTATACGGGCCTCCGGAAGTTCTACAGCACTGATGCTCTAGCTTCTGTCCAGAGTGAACGGATCCAACTCCACCTGTCCAAGTTTTTCGAACACATGGCCTCTAACCTTGGCCCATCCTCAGAGATCCATAAGAACAACCTGAAACAGCAACGGAAGTTCTGGGCTTGGGCGAAATCGAACAAGACATGTCTCTTGTGCCTTCGACGCCACCCTGAACACCCTCAGCCGTGTGGACATGGAATATGTGACACCTGCGCGGAGATTTTTGGCGAGCCCTCCCTTCACACTGAATATGAGTACAATATTTTCCAGTGCATCCTATGTGGAAACGCAAAGGGTCTGACTGTGAGGCTGAAACCGCCAACCGCAGCGCCACGACTCCTGAGTATCGACGGAGGAGGCCTCCGTGGCATTGTTCCTCCTTCACATTTGGAGCTGTTACAGGAAAACATCGGCCCTGAACTTCCACTAGCGGATCTGATTGACCTCAAGGTCGGCACCAGTTCTGGTGGGCTATATGTCATAGCAATGGATATCCTCCGCATGGGGCCTTCGGAATTCAAGAGAATATTTCATGACCTCGCAAAGAAGGTTCTGGGCCCTGATCGGCGGAAGGGGAGAATAAGATCCCTGCTCTCGGACGAAACTTACGACACTAAGGCGCTAGAAAACCAGTATAAGGATGTTTTTGGACCTACAAGGCGGCTGTTTGATGCGTCAGCGACTCTTCTATCTGCCGGAAAGATGGCGGTCACGACGACTTCCATCAGAGATGGAGCGTTGTTCCTTTTCACGAACTATAATGGGGCAGCGCCCCACCGTGCAGAATCTGGTATTCATAGGTTTTGTGTCTCTGGAATGAAAGTGCTGATTTCCTATAGTTTATGGACGACTTCGGCCGGATGAAGATTATGGGCCCTATATCTGGCAGATGTAAGCAGGTATCTGTACCTCCTGAAGAACCTGTGACTTAACATGTCTTCTAGTGCACTGGCTACTTCCGCGGCTCCTCCGTAGGTGGTCCTCCCCTAAATGTGCCATCCAATGGCTGACCTTTATAGCCTTTTCTCCACCGTGAATATTCCTGGATTGGGCACCTTCCAGGATGGAGGAATGGGACGAGACAACAACCCAGTTAACATTGCGTTATTTGAGGCGAAACACTTATGGCCTAGCGTAACAAATCCTGATGTTGTGATCACGCTCGGGACGGGAACAGAAACGTCGTCTCCGAAGACATCCTCGTTTCGAAATGTTCTCTTGGATGGATGGATTCCGAGAGTGTACCGTTCATACATGAGGAGCTTTGATGGTGGTACTACATGGAAGGAGCTAAAGATGCGGCTGGATAATAAATCGCAGGAGACATACTACAGATTCGATCAGTACCTACCCGAGGGCCTTCCCGCAATGGATGACACAGACTGTATCGACGGCCTCTCCAAACAAGTTCGAACACAGCCAGGGGAGGACCACAGCGGTGCGGCGGTGGCGCTACTCACCGCGTGCCTCTTCTTCCAGCTCGACAAGATGCCAGTTTACAAGAACGGTGTGTATCATTGTGTTGGCACGATTCGTTGTCGTGCTCCTCCGCGACCTCTGATCGAACGATTGGCCATAATCCCTGGGAGACAGGCCTTTTACAAGGACAGGCTGAACCTTGGACTCAGTCTATCTACTGACGATATCTGCCCTTCGTGTCACCGTTATTCCTTACCGGTCCGATTCTTCGTGCGCGATCTGGATGAAAACATAATGCTATCTTTACGCATTGGAGAGACACCGCGTCGGTTAAGTGCTTTTCCGAATTGCATGCAATGGTTCATAGAGGAACAGAAGTTAAATTGTGCCTTTGGATCCCCGAATCATGGCATTCCGTTCCAGGTGGAATGCCCTGACTGTGACGGTAGGGGCCCGGCTCGAGGAAGAAAACGAAAGTACATAGACATTTGATACCAATACTATCCCCCCACGTTGGAGTTTTCATTCTGTAAAGCCTTTTCCAGTTCTTTGATGCACTTCTGTAGTGCCCTGTTGTACTGCAGCAGCATGGATTTGAGCCGATCATTTTGTCTCCGCAGATCATCAATTAAGGACTCATCTTCGAAGCGAAGACGCTGCATCTCACGTAATTCGGCGAGGATTTTTGGCAGACTGGGTTCACTAGCCATGGCAAATGCTTGAATAAACATAATTAGCACAGTTCGGGTACAAAATTATGTGATCTTACCTAAGGTGTCTCTTCACTTTTGGTGGAAACTCGGTCTTACCGCGGGTTTGCACCTTTCCCAAGGATGGCTCGAGTGTTTGTGTTTTGATAAATATATATCCCTGTAAGAACTATTTTCGGACATTGTCTGGAACTCTGGTGTAGCCGCCCGGGATAGCCACGGTTATCAGGCTAAGAGCCACGCTGGAAAAGCCATCTGTTGACATAAAAAGCCCTAAGCATGCCAGGTTAACCAACCAAACTCTATAACCTCGCACACAACGATGGAAGGACAATACGAAGACGCCAGCCAGTTCCTGCCAGGACTTGAGTACCTCCAGCAATATGATCCACTTTGTGATCCAGGTATCGACCCTACGCTCCTCCTTCCAGGCGCCACAGACATGTTGAATTTTTTCCCTCCCTTGCCATCCTTGGATGGTTCGACCGGCGAAACCGAGCCTCACTCCTCTGATAAAGAACTGGAAGATATGCGAAGCCGAGTTGATGCTTTGGAAAAAGAGTACGTACACCCATGTAATCGCTTGCGCTCTACCCGTTCTAATTGACCTGCAGGATAGAAACCTTGAAAGGGTATTAACCCCGCTTCAGCCAACTCTTGACAGACTAAGCTAAGAGATGACAGTACATTGGACTATCTACGGACATACCTAGCCAGCATGCATCCCTGGATGCTGGAAGTGACGGAGGCATTGGACAAACTCGGGCAAGCACCTCAATCTGCAACGGAGTTGGAGTTTCCCGAGAAGGATATCTAAGTACACCGGCAGCGTCCTCAGGTTTTGCAAACTTCCAGTTTTGTGGCTCTTCAGGGCTGTCGCACTTGTTCCTGTTTCGTCTTTTCTTTTACCTCCGGTATTGTCAAATTGTTCACATGTTATCTATCTACTTAGGAAGCTGTCAGAATGTTGATATTAACGTGCGACGTTCATTAGATTTGGGTTTAGACTAACGCACAATCAAGCACTGGCCACGCCACAGCGGTTACACCAGACGCTAGGCCGAACAGGGTGGCTGTTCCTCCGAGACGCTCGCCTGTCATTGGCTGTCTGGAAGCTCGCATGACTCGTGTTTTTACTTGTCAGGATGCAACCACGGCTCCCTACAATTAGACCCACATCGTTCGTATGGTGTTGCCGCCAACACTCAAACCCTTGTACTTGTCAGAGAGAGATCGATGGGTAATTGATATACTTTATATGACACCCAGCCGTAGGCAGGGACAAGCAGACATTCAAACATGAAGCCCAACCTACTCATCGCGTGCCTGGCCTGTGTGTCCGACATAGTCCGCTTGGGTGATCTAACCATAGTAAGTTCTAGGATCTTACACTTACACGGCATGCCGGGGCTCTAACATAATTGAAGACAAGCGTGTCCTGTAAGCCAGACGAACACAGTGGTGCTCGGAAATCTGAGCTTAAGAGGCCAATCAACTACCTTGAAAGAAGCTCTTTCATACATGATTTCAAAAATGGTTGCTCTGTCGTGGCTGCGTGGAAGGCTTCTGCCATCTATCTATGCCACGAGGTAAGAATCCAGCACCAAAATCTTGCACAGCTTGCTAAGCGATGTGTAGGGAGCAGACGGGATCGCTATATCTTCCCAAGAGGTCGGGAGATTGGCTCACGAGGGGAACCATGCATGCTGGTCCGGGACCTTTGTTGCGCTTGTCGTGACAGCCCAGAATATAACGGTACGATTGCAGAAGCCAACTTGACCAAATCAGTTCATGTGCGGGGATAGATTGCAACCTCTGGTAACATGTACATAGCATAACAGCAACAAGAAAGAGCAGAAACGTATTCTGATGCGCCTGGAAAGGATAAAGGTCTGTGGCAATAATCAAAACGGAATCAAAGCATCGTCATTCTAATTCCCTGCACCATGTAGTCATCAATAAAGCAATGCGACCTTCCAGGTTCCTGACAACGGCAACGCAATAGGAAATGGGAGAATTTGAGATGAGCACGATCCTCAGGGTCCGTGTACTGCCCAGGAAGCACCTGCCTGCAGGCATGACAAGTTGGCTCGCATCGTCGGCTTGCCAGATACTCGTGCGCCAATTCTTGGTTTCCTCTAGCTTTTGCGAGGACAGAGTCGTGGAAGAACTTGTTGAAGCAATCGTAGCAGTAAGTGTGACCACAGCCTAGGGTCAGATCAACCACCTTACTATAACATATCTTGCACTCATAGTATGCTTCCAGGGTCCGACCTGTATTTTCTTAGTCATGCGATACTCCGAAGGCAATTCGTTCCTCACCGTCCGGTGCAAGCTCAGTCTGGGCTGGGCTTGCTGGTAAGCTGGCAATGAGCTCAGTCGCATCGCTCGTCCCCACAGAGGCCGCGTCGAGATCAATGGGGTTCTCTGGCCCACTATCAGTACATCGTTTCCGGCAGAGGGTTGTACTGCAACAAACCGATACTATCACCGGAGCGGTGCAAATCATGAGAATAAACGCTGGTGTTGATCTCCGTGTCACTGAGCGCATCGACATCAATCGGGTCCTCTGAGAAGCGTCAGGGTGCATGATAAACGACTGCGACACTGCCGCTTACGAATGCTTGACCCAGAAAGAGGATATGGCAAAGTCGGCAATCCTCCGATGTCCTCAGAGACTTGACGGTAATCACGGAGCGGAGCCTGAACTTCGGACGGAGCCTGAACTTCCACCAGGACAGGACTGGCAAAGTCGAAAGATTGGGACTGGGGCGTGAGCTGAACATAGATGGGAATGAAGAGAGACATGATGAGGGTACGAGAGTGAGAGATTCTTGGGCTTGAGGGACGTTGAGATGGAGTGCAAGCTGACCGCAACCTGGGACTTCGAATGGATATTTATACCCGCCATTGCCTACATCCTGTGCGAGGCTGAACCAATTTTCATGTCGACTTTGCCTCACTTGAAGCATACTATAGCATCAAAGTATGCCTGATCCGATCACGCGGCTGTCGTGCACCAATGATCAGGGCTGGTATATGCCACTCGAAACAGTGAGCCTGGCTAGTCGACAGAGCTGAGGGATGAGTTCTGCCTTGTTCTATAAATGGGGTGTTATTCATTCTCGGAAGATGCTCATAACCAACCAGCCAGAGACCACCAGCCTGGATGTAGATGCGCCGGACACCAATCACTCCTGAAAGCCTCTTAGAATGCTCTTTAAGTCATCGACACGAGACACCAGGCGTATCACCCCACCGAATAGCGCACAGTGACACAAGCCGATCAACCAAAGGTGTACGCGTACCACCGAGATACTGATATAGGACGCATAAACCCTGGCCTCATTGAGTCTGGCTGGGACTCTTCGCTCCATAAAATGCAACTGCCTGCATCACCAGCATGGCCCATTGAAAAGAAGGTCGACATGCGTTGCGTTGTCAGTCTCACCTAACGCCCACTCCAAATATTGATCAGCGGTATCAACCCATATGTTTCCCCTGCTATACATGAAGCCCCAGACGGCTGCCATGCCACATATTTAGACAGACTAGCGGTCATGTGTCTGCCAATGTCCGTTTGCGCGGATATGTACGCTTCTTGATTTCCGTACAAAGGCGAAAATGAGCCACTCTTGCCAAGTTGTCCGTCCGAATCAGTTCGATATTTGACTTGGTCCCGAGTGGCGTAGATCTGTAGCTCCCTGTCCCTCAAGCGTAAGCTGACGGTCCATATGATGATATCCATTGGTGTTATATGATACTTGCCATGACGCTTGAGATCACTGATCTGAGCGGCACTATGTGAGAGGTGAAGCAAAGGGATTCAATTGTGTGTGACCACCCCCTGCCAGAAACTGCTTCCAGGCGCTTTCTTCGGAAAGGCACGTGCCCTGGTAGGGCATAGCCACAGCTGTAGAATGAATCATGAATGCGAGGACCACGGTTCTAATTCGTGGCCCGGAGAGAGGTTAAATTCAGGCGGAAACTTCTGGTATGAGAAGGTCAGGATAGTTTCTTCCTACTCCTACAGAAATAAACCCAACAAAGCTTCTCAATATGGGTCTGCTTTCCTGGATCGCCAAGAAAAGTGGGCTCATCGTCGTCCACGTTACGGTCGTCAGGGAGAGCCACGGGGATATACGTGTCATCCAAAGCACTTTCCCTCACTTTGAATATAACTGTATTGTAAGTCATAGTTCTTGAACTGATCATGAATGATTCTCATTTATCTTTTCAGAATCATTTCGAACCTGACACTCCAACCGAACCAGCAAGCGAGTTGGATAAAGAAATACTGTGATCGACAATGGCGTGACCACCAGAGTTGGCAAGTGGTCGAAATTTCTGGGAATGCTGGTCAATCAATAACCTGGGTATATTGGAATGTATTGGAAGCTACTTTGTAAATGGAACGCCTCAAATATTCTTCTCAAATGCGCGCTTATGATACAGTACAATATCGTTTCTTTCCATGCCTACATTCCTAACAGTGCTTCTTCCAATGGCATAGGACTCCGTAGACCAGGTCTAGTGCCCTTGCGTTTGTTAGATGTTCGAGGCTCCTCAGAAATATGAAGGGACATTCCGTCTGTACTGGCAAGGGTTACTTATTTGAAGCCCAACTACCCCAGCGTCCAAGGTCAAGCCAAAAACAATAACCATGAGCTTGCCTAATCTCCTCCCAGTAATGCAGGAGCTCCTGCTAACGGGAAAACATTCTGACTGCACTATAAAGTGTGATGGAGAGAAATTGAAAGCGCACAAGGCGATTGTCTGTCCTCAGTCTCGATACTTTGATGCTGCCTTCAGCGGGGAATTCCAGGTAGGCGATATTTGCCATTTCACAGCTATCGCTGACTTGACGCAGGAAAGCTACCAGAACTGTATCGATCTCCCTGGACATGACGTTAGGATAATCAGGGATGTGCTATCCTTTCTATATCTTGGCGACTATGACAAGAATGCTTTCCATGAAGTGGCTGATAGCAACCCGGTCACTGATGACCACAACGGAGATGGCATGACCTCAGAGTCCAGCATCCATGAGATCTATAGACATCTTCGCGTGTACGTGACCGCGGACATGTTCGGCATTGATGACTTGAAGAAGATTTCGAAGAAACGCCTGGCCCGGTGGGTCGAGCAGAAATGGCGCGAGGACTCGTTTCCTCTGCTAGCAGCGGAAATTCTGCGATCTTCACCCCCGCACGATAAAGACCTTTCTGATGTGCTCGCCAACGTGATAGCTGAGAATATCGCATCCTTTATTGCCAAAGACTCTATGCTTGATGTTCTCAAAAGCTCGGGGTATCTCGCAGTATCTGTACTTAAGATTGTCGTCGCCTGTCTTGCTGATTCTGAAGGGGAGCGTGAGCGTTTGGTTGGTCTCTGTGTCAACGATACATTTGGTCGTCATTTGATGAGTAAGGTAAACAAGGCTTCCGCATGCAGACACTGCGGTGCCGGTTTCTACTTACGGGTCGAGGAAGGCTCAAAAGGATGGGGTTCAATACGATGTGGCAGATGCAGAACTCGACACTAGCCGAAATAATCGAGGGCTCATACAAAGTGCTTAGATAAAATCCGATCCTCTGTCGTGGAGAAGGATAATGTTTCGATCATTTTGCCTTTGTCTGATTCTAGCAGCTACTACTTATCGTCTCCTTGGGGAATATGATTGTGGTCCACATCTTGAATGCCGCCAGCATTGGGTGAGCCTCCCCGTAATTAAAAGATGCCTTACAGCTCATCCGTAGTCTTATCCGGTACCAGCATTTTTTGCGGACCTGCTATGATATTCTGTCGTGAGAGGTTCTGTTGTATGTTGAGACACAGTGTCCGGACATCTTCGTCCGCGCCACTCGTCGAACTCGCAGTAATGAGCCGAGGATGGTGGAGAGATTGTCGTCCATGTCTTCCGTGTGCTTTTTAAATAATTTGCGACGTCCATCCTCGGAAGGCTGAAAATACAGACGCGATTAGGCTCGACGCATTCATTGCATGGCTTTCCTCCGGCACACTATGGTTATTTAGTTATTAAACGTAAAAAAGAAATGCAAGCTCCAACACACTATTGGCGCCAAATACTAATAGTACAGTATGGTACCACCCTAAACTCGCAAGGAATTGACAAATCGTTCTCTCATTCGCGGCCCTCTGTTACCCGCATGAGGAGAAATAAAGATGCCATGGGGTGTATGGTCAAGGATCTTCCGGTCGTATGAAAGCCTCAACGAAGCTGGTCATGATGTTGGAACAATTAAGAACGTCATACACATCCGGTTGACATCTTGGAGAGTTTCAATTGCAGTTTACACTCATATATATAGAACGTCACACTAAATCTGAGCAGGCTCATCGTTTGGGCCCTCAAGGAACTTTGATGTCCTCCATGTATCTCCCTAGATGACGGCCCGTTCGTCAGACAACCGGGAGCATGAACTCGGAAAACGATAGACCGCGCCGCCCCAAGTTTACCCACTAGAATCCAATAAATGAAATCCGACCGGATGAGTGTCCCAGAGCAACCGTGTTCGATTCTATCACTGAGCATGAGGGCCGAACCTCCGGGGGAAGCCATAACACTCGCTGCCCGTTCAAAGCTACCCACTCAGATTGTATGGATATCTTGGGGTTCGTTTTTGCTGAACTGGGGATAGGGTTGCCACAGCCAGGATGAAGTTTGAGCAATCCTTGGTTGGTGCTGAGTGATGAACTATCCTGAGAAAATTTGAGTTCCGTGACTATCTCTTCAGTTCCCAAGGTACCTTGTAGAGCGCCTGTGGCCGGTTCCCAAAGCCGCACTGTCTTATCGAGGGAGCCGGTTGCCAGTAGCCAGCCATTAGGTGAGAAGGCCACACACAAAACTGAGCCTGAATGGCCCTCAAGGGCCTGTTGCATAGTTCCCGTAGCCGGCTCCCAAAGTCGCACTGTTCTGTCGAGGGAGCCGGTGGCCAGCCGGCCATCGGCTGAGAACGCCACTGAATATACGGAGCCCGAATGACCCTCAAGAGTTTGTTGCAGGGTGCCTATAGTTGGATCCCAGAGACGTACTGTGCTATCGCTGGAGCCAGATGCCAACAGTCGGCCATCATGCGAGAATGCCACTGAATATACCGAGCCCGTATGGCCCGCGAGAGTTTGTTGTAGGGTGCCTGTAGTCGGATCCCAGAGTCGCACTGTGCTATCGCTGGAGCCAGACGCCAACAGTCGGCCGTCGGGTGAGAAAGCCACTGAATAGACTGCCCCAGAATGACCCTCTGGAGTGTGTCGCAGGGTATCCGTGGTCGGCTCCCAAAGTCGCACTGTGCTGTCGCTGGAGCCGGATACCAGTAGCCGGCCGTCGGGTGAAAAGGCTACTGACCGGACCCAGCCCGAATGGCCCTCAAGAGTCTGTTGCGGGGAACCCGTGGTTGATTCCCAGAGTCGTACTGTCTTATCATCAGAGCTGGACGCCAGCAGTTGCCCACCCGATGAGAAGGCCACTGAGTAAACCCGGCCCGTATGGCCCGCAAGAGTTGTTTGCAGGGTGCCTGTAGTCGGGTCCCAGAGCCGCACTGTACTATCGCTGGAGCCAGACGCCAACAGTCGGCCATCAGCTGAGAAAGCCACTGAATAGACCGCCCCTGAATGGCCCTCGAGAGTCCGTTGCAACGTGGCCGTGGCTGGCTCCCAGAGTTTCACCGTCTTATCATCGACGCCGCACGCCAGCAGCCGGCCATCAGGTGAGAAAGCGACCGACCGAACCCAGCCTGTATGGCTCATCAGAGACTGTTGCAGGGCTCCAGTTGTCGGGTCCCAGAGCCGTACTATGCCATCGCTGGAGCCGGCCGCCAAGAGCTGGCCATCGGGCGAGAAGGCTACTGAACTAACCCAGCTTGTATGACCCTCCAGGACCAGCCGCAAGGTGCCAGTAGCTATGTCCCAGAGCCGCACTGTCGTATCATCTGAGCCGCAGGCCAGCAGTTGACCATCATGCGAGAATGCCACTGAACAAAGCGAGCCCGAATAGTCATCAAGGGTTTGCTGCAGGGCGCCTGTGGCTGGATCCCAGAGCCGCACTGTCCTGTCGTCTGAGCCGGATGCCAATAGACGGCCATCGGGTGAGAAGGCCACTGACAGGACGGAGCCTGCGTGGCTCTCAAGAGTCTGTAGCCCTGCGTCCCAGGCTTCGTTAACTCGTGGGAAGTGAGAGATCCAATTAGGAAGCTCTGACTGAAATAATCTACGAATAATTGCAGTCCGCGGTGCAAATACCAGCCCTGCACAATATATCTGCAGTGGCGCTTTATCGGCAATCTGGCCATTTTTCAGCACAAACCGCTTTGAGTCATATAGAAAGTCGCTCAGCGCAGGACTGTCATGATCATCCTATACTTATCAGAATAACTCACGAACAACTGATATATGCTTACCGAAATAACCAACTGAAGAAGGTCAAGCATGCCTACCACTTCTGATGTAAGACCCAGCAGGCTCATTGCTTCCATCCAGTGAAGAAAATGCTTCTGAAGGAATAGTCGCACATCCTCTATCTCCGTCAATGAAGCCCGGCTGCTTTGAAGATGGTGTATCCAGTAGCGGCAGGAGTATTGCAGATCTGGCGGTAGATTGTGGCGGATATCTTCTGGGCTGACCTCTGCCCTGAGCGCTCCAGGATTTGCCAGATTGCAAATATCTTTCCGCAGATGTCTCTGCATAGTCTTGAGACAGAGGCTAGTTAGGATTTTGTGCTTCCCTGATTCGTCGATATGGAATCTTGATCTCGATTGTATCAAAAAGTCCCGAAACGACAGGTGAAGGATTCGGACAGGCTGATCTCGGTCACCGGGAATACTCAAAACCGATCGGAATAAATCCAATCGGTTATTTATCTGGTCCGCTTCTATTCCAATCAAGCGAGACAGAGCATTGATAGATAGCGGAGCAGCAAGAAGGACAATAGTACCCACGATATCATGGAACTCTTGTAGAAGTCGCAGCTGCTCCAAACTATCACTCTCTTGGTCATCGAGTAGTCGTGTCAGAACAGGCAGGTATATCTTGTCCATTTTCGATACATATTTGGCTTGGTCATTCAAGAGCTCCCGGAGGCGCAACTTCGGCTCCCATTTTGAATTTTCGATGTAGCGGCACACAGTGGCCGCCGAAATAAACAGTGGAACTGATATCCTGACCAGTTCTTGAATGACGTTATCACCCGGCCAGTCTTGTGAGATGTTCTTGTCCCGCCTGATTTTCGCAAATCGATCTTGTAGAAACAAATGTATGTCCCGTTCAGTGACATCCTCGGGTATCTCATGGAGAGCTAAGTCTTGATATGCACGGTCTCCGATCTCTAAAAATCCAAGGCTGACAGGGAGTTCGGGCCTGCTTGTCAAAAAGACTCGAAGATGAATAGATCTTACTTTCTGTAGAAGAGGCAGGAGTCGAATGATATTTCGGATATCTTTGTCGTGTTCGCATTCATCCAAAGCATCAATTACTACCACGGCTGTTTTGGGTTTGCCGGATTGGTCAAGGCTAAGAAGTGGTCGAAGGAGGAGTTTGTCAAATTGTTCCCATAGTGATTGTGATCCAATATCAGGATCATTGTCAAGTGCCCTCTGCACGCCAGGCCTTAGCTTAGGGTTCCAAAGCATAAGTTGTCTCGTCAATGTCGGGAAAAATTTCTTCGCGTTTCCGCGGTTTCCTTCGCCTCTTTTAAAGAAGAAGCTGGCCCCAAGGCGGTTAGTATTCTTGAGCGACCTTGCCACAGTCCGAGCTATCGTGGATTTTCCCGTCCCCGCCATTCCCTGTAGCCAGAAAAGGAATTTTTGAGACGGAGAAGTAGACCATTCCATTATCTTCTGGAGGAGTTCCGCCCTGGTGCCTTGGAGACATTCGCATTCGTCTCGATCCGAGAATGACCCAAAACCTGCCTCCACGACGCCATCCAACTGCACGAGGTCTTTGTGTTGGCTTATGCGATCAATATCCCGGCGCACGCCGACTATTGTAGAACTATACAGCCTAAGTCAATTGCACTGAAGCTGGAGTAGAACAATAAGCTCACGTCTGATCCACCTGTAAACATAACAGGAATAAAGATTTGTATCTCTCCAGATTGTTCACAATACCCTCAACCTCTTTGCGTTTCAGAGGCCACTTTAAGGCTCGCAGGCCTGCTTTTTTCATCAGCCGCTTTCCCTTTCCTGGATCAAGTCTGGATTCTATGGCTTGTAGGTCGGCGAAGCAATGGGCAATATCATTGATTATGCGAGAGGAAACGGGTAGCAGCATTCCATTATCGCTCTGAAGGAGGTCATTCAGGCCTTCCAGAGCCCTCCCGAGGCTTGTAGCAGCGTCTTGTAGTGCTAGGATGTCGTGTCGTGCATGGCTCACCTCCTGCATGTAGCCCCCGCATAGCTTTACCAGGCTTCCCGTCAGTTGAATAACGGCGATGATGCTCGCCGCTGAGGATACACCGTCCATTTGGAAGGATACAGTATCAAATCATATCTCCACATCAGTAGGTACGGCGGTGACTGGGATGTGAGCCTTCGGGTCTATAAGATGGGCGGGATATCTTCTGGCGACATGAAGCGGGGTAATCTGTGATCCAAATCTCGTATAGCGCATAATATGCAGTGACTAATGCGGTTCATAACTAGCAACCCAAACTACACTGGTAAAGAGTGCACAAGTAGTTGGAAGACCTAAAGCTGGCATCACGCCCTACTTAAAATATGGGTTAAATCTGGCCCTAGATAGACAAACTACAAAATAGAGCATGGTCACAAGGTTCCTGATTCCGTGAAGGCTTTGATAGAAGCAGGCCAATTACCCAATGCCCAGTTCAATGTCGAGGTCGTCCAAGTACAAACAAATGGCTGGTGCAACAGGTACACCGTTGCTAATGTTTCAACTCCATAGAAGCCTCAAACGAAGCAGGGCAGACAATTCGACGCCCGCCAAGATATCTAGGGTAGAACCCATGGAGACACGGACTGCCTAGGCAATATGTCCAATAATAATCTGCCATGGAGAGATTTTGAAGAGGACAAGGGCGCTTCTTGAGTTCCAGCTTTCGTGCTGCGAATTCCTTGCGAGCTTTCCATTCACGAGTGTAATCCCGGCAAGAATCATGTTGCGCAAGCTGTTCAGATTGGCCCTTCTTTGGTCCCGACTGCTCTTGCCGACTGCTCTTCGGTAAGGCGATGTTGATTGCGCTCTCGTCTAGAATGAACTTAGTATGTGTGTATACCTAAAATGAAGGTATCAACTGACCATAAAGCAGAGACGTGCCATCAGGCTTAGTTTCAGCAGGCTCGAGGGTGAAGCTCATGGTGGTTGTTTCAGTTAGCTCTGTAATATATTTTGATCATTGGGTTACAGACTGCAGTGGGAAGAAGCCCTGGTTTATATATTGAGGAGTACACCACGGTTTTGGTACCAACCGTATAGGCCACAACACCACGGTTTCACAAACTCCACAGTTCTGTGATTATGCCACGGTTTTCTATTTCGAATATTAAGGTTGTATCGGGTCAGTGAACTGGTCATGGTCCGTACCCACAATATAGAAATTCTAGCACCAATTCCAGAGTTTGAAAGAATGAAAGAATTAAAGTGGTACGAATTTTTATTCCAGAAGGAAGTAATGTATTTGTCTGCTTAGCTTAAGGACTATGGCAATCTTATGTACAGTATCTGCTTCGACCCTGATTCTGCAAGCATTGCAAGATCCAGCATAGCATCAGTTCCTAGTTCTCAGCCCCCCCATTCATCCAATTACTTTCTCACCCGCTTTGCATTCACGAACAACTAGTATTCTGACTCAACATCGCTATCCTCGTGCATCATGGCTGGAATCGAGGGGCCGCCGAACTGGCTCAGGACGGGCTTTTGTGCAATAGGTTGGGGCTGCATGAAGCCATAAGGACTCCCCATGTAGGGGTGTTGGCCGTATGGCTGTTGGCTCGAGAAGCCGCTGAACTGCTGGTGCTGTGGCATGAAACCCATCGCTTGTTGCGACATGAAAGTAGGCTTCTGGTTCTGCGCTTGTGCCATCGCAGGTTCGAAAGACTGTGGCTGGTTCATAAAAGACTGAACCGGAGCCCGCTTTGGCTTGGACCTTGGCTTTTGAAACCACAGAGGCTCTGGTTCTCCCCATGGCAGAGACTGGCGCTGCTCAAAGCCGCCGAGGTGCGCATATCCAGATTGCCAGGGTGTTCGCTGGGCTGGTGGTGGTTCCATATGATAGTTGGTCAGTGGAGCCGCAAGTGATATCTGGTACATTAGCACCTCTCGTAGCGTCATATTCGGGTGTCCAACTATTCCTTCGACGATCATTCGATCAGCTGCCTTTGGTGACAGGATCTTTCCAAGGTTTGATCTCGAAATGGCCTCGTTGATCTCGGTAACTCCGTCCGAATGGTGGAACCCGACAACTATGTATGGCAGTCGTTCCTTGGTAAGGTCCAACTCACCAATCGCAACGAAGAAACAACCATATTCGCCGCCCCTCCTAACCCGCTCTTTAAACCCTTGGATCTCTGCTTCTCGCTGAATTGTGAAAGGCACACCTTTTGCTACTGCACCTTCGAGGGCGAGGACTCCACCGGCGGCTGCGCTGCTCACCAGTCGATAGGAACCATCGGCTCCCTCAACGACGAAATTCGCCCTTTTCTCTCCGAGTTTCTGAATGTAGCGTATCGGCTCCCCGGTAGCTGTCATTCCAGGCTCAATGCGGCGTTTCACCATCCTTGGGCGGACGCTGATCACCTTGAGTTGTCCGCCAGTAGCGGCAGGAGCCCTCATAGCTCCAGAACTCACTCCTGGATGTCCGTTCACCTGCGTGCTGGACGGCTGATGCGGCTGAGAACTCATTGGCGGGTTGGCCGCGGGGCGAGAGGTTGCTGAAGGCACCTTATTTGTGGGTGGCGAAGCCCAGTGAGCCTCCTCTAGGGCTGGTGGCATCCATTCACTTGGATACATTCCATTCTGATTTGCCTGCTTAATCTCATTCATTTTCCGGTCATAGCCGGAACGGTCTCTGTTCTTTGCAAAGCTTGCGAGCTCTTCAAGGAAACGGATTGAATCTGCCAATGTGGCTCGTTTGTTTGGGGGTTTTCCCCCATAGGCTTCATTCAGTTGGGAAAGCTCCGCGTAGAAAGAGTCCAGGTTCTTCTTGAATGTCGCGTCGTAGTCTGGTTTGCCTTGCAGGGCATTGGCATACCACACTTGAAGCTCTTTTGCAAAAGCGGAAGTCAAGGCCAACCACCAATTTTCTGATGTGAAGTAGCGCCGGCCATCAGCAGGAGGCATATAAATCCATCCCACCGGATAGTATGATGCCCTGCAAAACTTGGCCATGGCGACCTTCGCCTCCTTACTTCTCAAGTTGCCCTGAAACCGAGCGAAGACTGATCGCCAATGTCCCTGGAAGGCCGTCACATTGATCTGTGCAATTTCAGCAGGATATCCGTTCTGGACATTGAAACGTTCGATGTTCTGGTTAATGGCGGACAGTGCGTTCAGCGCTTTCTCAAGAGCCTCTTGGGTCTCTGCACTCTGGTTTAGTAGACCGTTACAAAGGGTCGCTAGATACTCTGTCGCCTTTGCATGTTCTGCAAAGTGGAAAGCCCTCAAGCCCCCCATGACCGAGGATTCGTCAGGTAGGTCCGGGATGTCATCAGCTTCGGAGCGATAATAGACCCAGTCTTTCTTCTTAACACCCCCACCTGCACCCTTTTCAGCCTCGCCGATGACTCGATCGATCCCTAAGGTTTTGTTAGTAAGCAATCCCTATAGAATCATGGGTTACGTACTCGTGAAGGCTGTATGTGCCTTGTTACGGGTTTCCGGGCTAGCATTGGCCCACTTGTCTGGATGGACCACTGCTTGTATATCCATCAAGCTCAGTCCAAACCCCTCTGGAATTATGGTTGTCTCAAGTGCCTTCACAAAATCGGCCACATTATCAGAGGGTAGGCTGTTGATCTTCTCGATAATCTCCAACTTCTGTTCGTCACTGAGCTGACTCCGGCTGTCTGTAGCTTCATGGGTCCAGACAATGTCTTTTGGGGGGATCCCTCCTGCTGCCGCTTCTTCCATAAGATGCACAACACGATTGAGTTCTGTAAATGCATTAGTAAAAGGATGGTCGTCTGCCCGGTGACATACTTTCAGCAGCCCTTTGGGCTTTGTTGCGAATATCCGAGTCATAGTCTTTCCACCTCTCTTCTTCCGTCAACGTAAGAAGATCAGAGATGGAGAGCCCAAATCCTTCAGGAACTA
The DNA here is from genome assembly GCA_001931935.1 of Aspergillus aff. floccosus IMV 01167. Lineage (NCBI taxonomy): Eukaryota > Fungi > Ascomycota > Eurotiomycetes > Eurotiales > Aspergillaceae > Aspergillus > Aspergillus aff. floccosus IMV 01167. The sequence goes on from MSJE01000004.1 coordinate 150,544, forward strand.
TGTCAGCGCCCATGCTAGTGGCGAACTCCGAGGTACTGTCGGATGGCAGCGCAATGATCTTATCAAAGATCTCTTGCTCCTGCTGTCGAGTCAAATCACCGACCGTCTTCGAGTAGTCTTCGTCCATCAAGTCCTGGGAGCCGTCCGGCTTGGTAGTGGCCGAAAATTCAGACATAGCTGACGATACGTTGGGATATAAATGGAGCAAAAATAAGAAAACAGTTCAGTGAGTAACGATGAAACGGGAAACCAGTTGACAGATAAAGTGATACGAACGCGTCTGAGCCAGCAGACAGTAAGTGATAATACTCTTAGTTGTTGCAAGAGATAGGGAAGATGTAGCAGGTTCTGTGAGGTTTAAATACCTTGACAGTGATGCGCGGAAGCATGGCCTCAAGAAACCAAAACCATGGCATGGAAAAAACCGTGGCACGGGAGGGAAGGTTGTGGTCATTCATCCCATATTATCACAACTGGACAGTAGTCCAATGAGGTTGCAAAACAGGCATGCATGGCGGCTCCATGATCTGCCCTTTTCCGTTCCGCGTTTAACAAGGCGGCAACACGGTAGGGTTGAACGGAATGGGACTTTACACGCTACTAAACTGTTGCCAAACAACAAAAAACCATGGCCACGAACAGGGTTTTAAAGAGCGATCTAGTAGTTTTTTCAGTCGGATATACACTCGCCAGCTAAGATATCTCGGAGACAATATGATGTTGGCGTACGCGATCCTTCTCATGATCTCTGCTCTACAGGGACACACGATCAGTGTGAAGTAAGTGAACAGGACTCTAATTCATGCTGATCTGACCTTTGGAAGCCTGGACCAGGAGTTCACCTTTGAGGTGGGGAGCGATGATGATCAGAACGTTCACCACGTCGCTGTCGGCGGTCGGAACCCCGTGTTTGTGCCACGCCAATTGAACGCAAATATCGGAGATAGAATCATATTCGAGTTCCACAGTCGTAATCACACGCTCACACAATCCAGCCTGGAGAATCCATGCATTCCTGCGGATGGGCTTGATACAGGGTTCAGTCAATTCAACCCTAACGACAAGGACGACCTCACTTTGACCATAACGGTGAACACCCTTGACCCGCAGTGGTTCTTCTGCAAGCAGAACCAACCATTTTCCCATTGCCATGCTGGAATGATCTTTGCATTGAACCCTGGCGATAGAATGGATGCATTCCTGGAAAATGCTACGAACCATGCCAGGGAGAATAGCCTAACATCTCTTCCGGAGTCCAGCCCCGTGTCTACCCCGGTGCTATCTCCTGCGTCTTCTCCTGTGTCTTCTCCTGTGTCTTCTCCTGTGTCTTCTCCTGTGTCTTCCCCTGTGTCTTCCCCTGTGTCTTCCCCTGTGTCTTCCTCTGTGTCTTCTCCTGCATCTTCTCCTGTGTCTTCCCCTGTGTCCGGCTCCAGTGAATCTTCCAGCCCTGTCATTGTCCAACCCGTCAGCATTGTGACTGTTACTCATTCAGTTGGTTGTACGGCTTCTGCGTCAGCAATGTCCATTAGGCGTTCTGACTCCGTGGCATCGGGCGTTAGGAGTGTTACCGTTGTTTCCATCTCAACTATGGCTGTGATCTGTCTTTCAGTCCTTTTGCTTCTGTAAACCCCACTTCAGCTGATTGTTCTCTTTCCATTTTGAAATACCGTTTCTGGATGAATGCCGCAGATGTTTCCTTTTCTTCAGGCACGGCAATGTATTAGTTTCGTCTTCTGCAAATAAAACTCCATTACTTTTAAATGTGCTGACGCAACACCCTCACTGGTTAGCTCTCCGTCCTGCTGGGTAGTTGATTAAAAAAAATAGTAACGTATTTACCAAATACTGACAAGACCAGATGGAAACCGTGGCCTCTCAAAGGAGTGGCCCAATGACGAACCGACTCTCCGCATTGTAGTTCTTAGTAGTCATAGATACATCCACGCCAGAGTCTCCTCCAACATCACCACGACACTACCATCTCCACCATGTTAATCCGGCGTTATGCCGCTATCTATTAGGACCTGTTCCGACCTTATTGCGCTCGTGCCACTCTATCTAACCACTCTTCGTATTCTTTCCAGACATCGATGTCCGGTCGATACTACTACTGTGTCAGACACATCGAATATACCATGTCAAACGAAAATACCTTGCTCACGATTCGTTGATCCTCGTCTGTCGGCGATAGCAAGCCAATTATGTCATACCCCCGGGCAACCTGGTCAATAAAGCTATCGGCCTCTGCCGTAGTCAAACTCCGGATGGAGACATTGTTGTCGCTCTCGATCCCCCTTAGGCGGCCCCAAACGGCGGATTTCGAACGAGTGAATCCCCGGACGTTCAGTAGCTGAGATATAGCTTCACCAGGAACTCCCCGGTACGCGAAATATATCGCTATAGCCTTTTCTTCGTCTGTCCAGGTTTGTCCTCCCATGGTTGAGTGGTGGGACTTGGCACGCCCGTCCATCCTCGCAGAAGGACAGGGGAGAGCTATAAACGGAGAGATGGGGACGCCTCTGGAGAATTTATAAAAGCGGGCATCTCTAAACCGCCTTCGCCGCAGGATTGAGTGTGTAGCTGGCGTAACCACCCAGGGCGTCCTCACCAATATTATTAGATATTCAGACTCTGGTATATAGTTCTCCATACTTATGGTGAGAACTTGGACATTCAGCCTTGAGCATTGATGTGGTTCAGCTGCTCTAGATCAGTATCTGGTGCCACCAGAGTCAGGGCCAATAAGGCTGATCACGCTAATGACGTTATCGATCAACAAAAGACCCCATGCAAGGACTGGCCATTCCCAGGGACACCTAAAGCATCAGATCCTGTGCCCGACATCGCTAGGGCTACAGCTTCTGTGAGCCAACCGACTCCATGGTGGCAAAAGCCGCAACTATGTAATATTGACAGGGTTGAGCTGCACTAACTAACCATCTAGAACTGCGCCGCATATCAAAACGGTCATGTGAGGCGCAGTAGTTCGTTGAGGCTCTGGGCGACACCTTCATGAGCTAAAATTTGGGTGCTCCAGAGATGCCAATCGGAAGATCCGAAATGTTGGCCGCGTGGAGTTATCAGGCACACGGTGGGGTTCTAGAAGTGTTTAGAGCCCTCGTCTGAAGTGATAGTGGCTGAATTGTGAGACTGTGATTGGAGAAGCGGTTCAGGCGGCGCTTACACCACACGCTATCTTATCGACTAGTCATGGCCGCAAGTACATATCTAGCATCAGAAACTCCTTCTGGCCAATATTCTGGGGCTGGATAAGAGTGCCCTGTATCTCACGGATTCAAGGCAGACTTTTCAGACGTGAAGATCGGCCCATTATGGCACATAACGACGCGAAATATTCAACAGAGGTAAATATGCTGACCACTTTGGTTGCACTTGCTAACTATATGTTTGCAAGCTTTTCCTCCGACAGCATGTCACGTACTTGCAGCACGTCGTTCGTCATACGGTGGCCCGCGGAGAACGGATGCAAACCGACTCTTCGCAGGAAAACAAACACTTGGCTGCTCGAATCGAAGAGCTAGAAGCTCTCAATGCGTCGTACTTCAACCAAGGGCTTCTCATGGGGAGGCGAGATCTGGAGACAGAGCGGAACATACGGCACTATGCTGTTGCTGCGTCCCAGCGCCACCAGCAAGAGCTGATTTCCTGCAGGACCGCCCTTGGCGCGGCACAAACAACGCTAGAGGTCAAAGAACACCAGCTAAAGGAGATGGCCCTGGAATTGGACCGAACGCAGAGAAAGTTCCATCTAGTGGATACTCTGGTGGATACAATGCTTCTCGAGGAAGATAGTCAGCTGGAGATGACGGATCGGTCCAGGCAGATTACGGATGTTATTCTTGACCTCGAAAACCAAATGGAGGTAAGATATCGAAGTTTACTAGCGGAAAAGGATTCAGAAATCCTAACGCTACGTCACATTCTCGAACCTGAAGGGGAAGGAAACCGTGTTCGGAGGGCCAGAAGTGAACCTAGTTTTTAGTACTACGGTGGATAGAGACTACTTTTAAGGAACTCTCACCAAGACCATCCCGCCGTAGAAGGACCAAACGCGCTGTAATAAATGTGTCACCCGTTTCAGGTAGCTCATTACCGCTATTTGAAAAAAACCTATCCGAGCCCTTTATTTTTAGAATACACATGTAGCCGCCGGCGTACGGCCAGATTATCTGATAAATTTGGGTGTGGTACGGGGTCTCCCGATGACTTAAAATCAAAAGAGTTTCCCGGATCTGGACCTCATACAGGCGCACCACAATGGATTGCAATCTACTTTCGGACACCTTGGATCCAGACTCGCTCGAATCCTCCTTCAGCTTTTTGTCCGCCTTGTCGTTCTTGGGCGACTCAGATGATCATGCTGAGCCAGAAGCCTGCAACAAAGAAATGGAAGACATACGAACGCAACTCAGCGCCTTAAGAAAAGAGTACGTATGCATAGAGCCGAAGGCTTCATTCCTATCGATCCTAATGAATCTATAGGATAGAATCATTGATACAGTATTAGCTTTGTCTAAATCCTTATTTTGGTCAAGCTAAAAGGATGCCAGGACTCTGGATTGCCTACAAACCAACGTGTATCCACGGATGCTGGAAATTACGGAAGCGCTAGGCGAGCTAGGACAAGCATTCTCATCAATGACTGATTGATGCTTCCGAAAAGAGGCGATCAAAAGGTTTCCAACGGGGCTACCAAATATCGCATGTGCACATTCAACTTGCTACCGTCTTTAAATTCAATCTTGTATATTCGCTTATCTCTATCCTATGTAGCGATCTGCCCTGTTGGCGGATACTAGACTAATGCAGGAGGTTGCAGATGCACATGCAAAGACCCGCATGCTTGACAGAGATCTAACTGTAGTAGTGATTATTCTGTCTTAGGACGTAGGTTCTATTCTCGGTTCTACCGGCGCGACTATGTGCACCATAAATAGAAAAGTGTTTATCATTAGACATCCAATAAAAGGACTGTCTTTCCGTAAAACTGATGGCGTTGCCGCCAAACTTGAGCTCTGGTGAGCAGGAAGTGGTCCATTCCACCTGCCACTTTTTCCACCACTCCTCCAAGACCCCTTCAGGACAAAGGAACGCGGGACAACCACTTGACAACGGAAGCTCGTACATTCCACCTTTAGTTGCCTTTCAAGATGGGAGACTTAGATAGCTACTTGGTAGACAAAATTTTGCCATTCTTGGGCATCATATGGTGTTGGCGCTTGTCTGGAGAAGCGCTGAGATGGTGGGTCCCTGCTCGTGCCGCCTGAGGAAACCATGGTCGTTACGCCGACAAAAATAGCAGTCTACAGAAGAACCGTGGCCTGCCTCCCATCTAGAGTGGCCCTATAAAGGATGCTTGCTACCAACAATGTCGTCAGGTTTGCTCCCAGTCGTCCGTCATCCCCAATTTATCCGCATACCATGGAGAACACCAAGCGCAACCAGCAAAACTCTGCCTCTTGGAGGTCGAAACGGCAAACGGGTGGTGTCTACTCTGATCCAAAGAAAAGGGCAAAGGCTGATAGGGAGAGGTTCCGTCGTGGAAAGCGCGGATCCTACAAACGTTTGAACGATCTTTTCTTGGATGGTTTGGACACCGGAAGGGAGCGTCGTGTCTACGCTCTGGTAATGACTGTGACCAAGGGTCGTCATGCCACGGTGCGATACTCGACCTATAATTCCCACCCTAATGATGATTGGGTACCGCCGGCGAACGATGTCGTATGTATACCAGAAAACAATATCTATGCCTTGGTTGCTAACGTTCAATTTAATCAGGCGGACCATTGGCCGAAGACTGATACTTGGACTCCGATTGACTTCGACGAAACCAAGTCGATGAAGCAGAGTGACAGCGCCAGACCTCGTACTGGACGGCTTTTCACTATTTCGAAGCCACCACCTCTGAAGTTGGATGGCATTCCGAGACTGAAGTGATACAAGCAGGCGTGGACATAGTGTATTGTACTCAGAACAGCGATTGTTAGCAGTTGAATCCTGGTATCAAACAAAATTCTCATAGTAATTCTTGTATGTAGGCCTAGCGTATTTTAATGTCAAAGAAAAGGCCCACTATCTGAGACGATCCCCAGCTCTCAAAACGTTGGACAGGTTCTGCCAGTAAAACACGGTTTGAGTCCAGGCAGGTTTTCCCGACCCAGGTTCCACATCTTTTCTGGCACGAGCCAGAGCCAGAAGATATTCGGTCCAGAAAGTGTGATACGAGGGGATTGCTTCGTATAGGACTGCAATATACTTGTACATCTTCTCAACAAGTGCGAGTCGGATCTCGATCCTCTCATGCTCGGTGCTCCTCATAAACCAACGTAGATCTCTCCATAGGCGATTGGGAAGATGGTAGGCTCCCATGGCTTGCCGTTCCCTTTGAACAGACGGTCGGTCACGGGTGATGAGGACGCCGTAGATAGTGAGAATCTCGTCCAGACATCCGAAAATCTGGGGATATCCCCGCTGGGTAGGAATGCCTTGAAGCAATTCGACCTGCTTTCCGGCCTTGAAAAGCTTCAAGCTCAAGGCTTCAAAGAGAGAGCTTGTATCCATCGTCAAAAGGGCGCCGGGACCAAGGCTAAAGCCTTCACAGATCGCTCTGGGCCCTTTCAAATTCAGGCCTATTGCAAGATGAGTGGCCAGATCGAGATAGGCCTCGCGAAAGACTGATCGTAAGACCAGATAATCCACAGTCCTGCTAGCAGACGCCTTGTGCAGGAAAGTGCATATAAAAGGGGCAGTATCCCTGGGGATATTTGGCCCGGTCTTCTGTAAATATTCATCCCACGAGCTCCAGTTGCCGTAAAAGTAGGCCAGGATTCGAGCGACAGCGTAAAGGTCATCCTGCGCGGAGGCCGATTGGGCGGGCCCGGTGTCGAAATCCACCAGGAGCGCTTGTTGTGACTGCCAACCGGTGCTGCCGAGAGCAAACGACCACGGATCCAAGCTTCCATGACAAATATTCCTGGAATGGATGAATTCCACACGTGCGAGCATCTGCTCGGCAAACAGAAGAAGGGTGCGCATGCCGAAGTAACGACCCGACTTGGTGAAAACTTCTTCCAAGCTTGGTCCCACGGTATCCATTATCATCACTTCCTTGTCGTTCACCGTCTCAAACCAATGCAGTACAGGTATTCCAACCCCCCCTGCTGCCGCTTGAAGGGCATGCGCTTGGTGTGCTATGCTGCCGAACCACGATATTCTCACACTTGCATCCTCCAGGGTAAGACCATGTTTTGCTACACCCAGTCAGCCTCGGGGCCACTCTATTTGACATATATATGGAAGCTTACCGCGGCCGTACGTGCCTGGCTGATCCGGCCAGTGTATTATCTGAAATGGGCCTACCCATTGACGGTGCGAGTGAAGTTCCATTGTGGCGTGCAGTTGAACCTGGTCGTCGCGTGAGACCTATAACAAACGTATACCCATAACAAGGAACCCGAGTCATAGCGACTTCAAATATCCGTGGAAAAGCCATGGTTTCGGTGTCTATTTTCATGGCTATGGATTTGTCGCGTGGTGCCGCCGGTTCTTGTTTCACTCGACTATCGCGCTAAGATAACCACCGCACATGGGGGTCCAGCGCCGACCCCCGGTAACCGCCTGCCTGAGAACGGCCACGGTTGTTCTACCTCAAATACCGTGGCATGTCATATGGCCCGGCAGATTAATGACACAGTGGCTACATGTGCATTCTAGCTAGCATCATCCGCAACGACATGGCAGCTACGGATCTAGATGTTGCGCAGCAATTACAGGGCGCGCTGGTCGGTTCAGTGAAAGTCTCTCAATTTGAATCCCTCCGTTTTGATGGTTTGGACGTCTGCGGATCACGAACCCTGAATCAAGGCAATGTCCGCCGTTTGATCCATCGCTTTGACCAGGAAGGCTGTCGCAGGTTGGATCCTCTAACATGGATTCCTGCAGAGATAACACCTCCTGATCTGGAGCGGATAATGGCTACAAATTCGCTGAGCAAATTGTCCCTGGAAAACCCAGCCAGCATCACGTTGCCTCCCGAGTGTACTATATACTGCTTCCAAGGTCAGCACCGACTCTCAGCCGCCGCCGAGTGGCTCAATCCGAACGAACAATGGTGGATTCTATATCTCTATGATGCCGCCAAATTGACTCCCGCCGCGCGGAGAAAATTGCGCGAGTCTGAGGCGAGCGCTCAAGAGTTCTGCGACGGCGATATATTCCGGAGCGTGCGATACTATCAGAGACGTGGCGAGACGGAGGCTGCGGGGGAATGGCTAGCGAAGTGGTCACCATCGAAATGCCGTGATTTCAAGGAAATATATCAACCCAAGATTGATCACCACCCGGCATTCCGTGAGAGCCTTGATAATCTCCTGCAATTCCCTGCGCTTTGGAGCCCCTGGCTCATGGGTCTGCATTTATCCAGTCTGAAAATCCCAGAGGTGAGGATGATCCAAGAAGGCGAGATAGCTGTTTGTAGGAAAGGTGTGCTGACCGTTCCAGGAGCTTGCGTCATATCTTAGTTACATCCGTTCCGCCTGGGTTAGCCTTACTTGCAATCAGCCACACCTGCTAGACACCGAGACAGTCGAGCAACTTGAAGGACGGTGTCCTTCGCTCTCGAAGGCCGACCGCTTGCATATAAATAATTTGTTTAACCAAAATACCGTGTTCTCTTCCTGTTCAGATATCCGGCTCCGTTCAGAACTTCGGCAGGCTGCCCTAGAGTATACCGGGATTATCCCATCTCTACGGACATTCCTTGAGAACATTAAATACATCCGACCCATGGTATACGTTATTAAACGACTCCTGCCCCCCAAATTTAGAGGGACAATCCGTCAGACAATGCATCGCTACTATGTTCGCCCACAGAACAACCAGTTTCCGATACAGATTTCTGAGAGCTGCGTTGAGGAAAGGCCACACCCGAATGATGACTATGGCTTTTGGTCTGCATATCGACAGGTCTTTCTGTTTGCCATGCGTCACTTCTATGGCCTTTCTGATTCGCCCCCACTTGGTCATAATCGTTATGCGCGATTGAGCCAGTTGCCCGATTCGGAAAATCTATGGATGCAGTTTAAAGAACTCACTCGTACGGTTGGGTTCATCCTGCCCGGCTCTCGCATCTCGACAAGACCTGTCCAGTATAGTCCAGAGTTCACCGCTATCTATAACCTGCTGACGCGCCTTCGACCGCCAAGGGATTTCGAATATGATCCGTCTGTCCTTATACAATGCAGCACTCAGGTTGTGGGTGTACTTCAGAATATAAAGCAGGGGCGAGCTCAGCAACAACGTCCTGCTCTCGCCACAGATGTCCAGGAACGCTGGTCATTGGACAGGCGCTGTGGTATGACGGATATCGGGAGTTTCTTTTCGGACCAGGACTATCTGTTCCTACAACATATATACCACCCACAAAGCACCATGCAAGGCCAAGACTTGTCAACATTCGCTGTGAAGAGAGACATCTTCATGTCCTTTTTCCCTGAATTTCTGGATGACCTTGGCATGACGGAGCCTGTATCTAACCGCTCGGTCAACCTAGTGCCCGAAGCTGAAGCGTCCCTACCAAAGGAGACGGTTGGAACAGGGTCAATGACTATAGCGGTCCACGATGACACAGAGATGAGCGAAGATCCTCTGATGCCAGTTACAAATATTTCTGCTACGGAGCACACTCAGGATATGCCACCTCTCCAGTTGCACGTTCTGCCATCTTTAATCAATGATGTTGGAAACGTGAATGCACTGGTGCCCGTTAATCAGGTGCCTGAGCCATCCCATCAAGAACTGGTGCCATTCAACAAAGCACGCAGGAATACGCGAGCCGAACCCCAAGTTAGTACACCTCTGACGAGCTATGCGCTTGGTTCTATCAAATGGCAGACCCTGGATGCATGTACTTATTGGACGACGCTGTCTCCGGGAGATTTCCAGAGTCTCTTCCGTGGGCGAGCACGAGAAACCGTTCCTTACGGCACATTCTACCACGTAGATACGAGAGAGATCCTTTGCCTTTTATGCTCAAGCGTTGATAAACTCCCCGACTTACTCCCTGAAATAGGGAAGTTTTGGTGTGCAAAGGCCACCGAAGTGCCTGAAGGCGGCGAGACCCTTGAACTTCTGCCAGTGGAAGACGTTGTATCCCTTCTGAAACGAGGACCAGATCTTTTTTTCATGGGCTCCTGGGGAAGCGGATACAACTCTGGGTTATTACATATCGATAGGGATGGTGGCACAACAGGACACCATGTATTACCACGGTTCGATAGCGTCGGAAAAAGGTGGGAGTTGGTGTCATGGGCAGAGTAGGCTGACTCGAGGCTAGAAAGTACATCCTTTTGACCGCACGCCTGTTACTATAGTCCCATAATATTCCCTCTTCTTAAACATATATTATAATACTCTCCCCAAATGTACCTCGCTCGAGGTGGCGCGCAAGGAAGCAAAGATGGCAACGGGTCACAGTCTGCCAGGATCTCTGGGTAGATGGTACCGTGGGGAGTCATGCTGAAGCAGTAGTTCTGGTCAGGGAGTGGTTCCACCAAAAACAGTCGCTTCGTCCAAAGGCCTCCACGCCTTGTACAAACGCAATGTGTAGAAAAGGTTACTACTCGGATCAAGCGCTTCTGCTACCGCAGCGGTCGCGAGCGACTGGATATAGTCGTATGACCAGCCATACACACGGCTGAACGGCGCCATACAGAGTGGCAGGATACTCTCGGCAAAGACTGTCCTGTACCACCGGACGGATTCCTTATCGTGGATGGGCAGCATCGACGCGTTCAGGGGCAGCACAAATTCCTCACAACTGATCCGGCGAAACCCAGCATTCCCCAGCCACCGCCGTGTATGTCCTGGACAATGCTCGATCCCCCTCTCGGATCGTTCTGTCGCGGCCTTCAGGTGGTAGTACCAAAATCGGAGTGGGCCGAATTTCAGTCGTCGACCGAAGCAACGAGGCTCAAAAATTATCTCGAGCTGTTCAAACCAAGCACCGCGATGTAGATGGTCGTATATCCTCTTGTAAAGTCTTGGCCAATTGGTGACGCTCCCGCACCCCATTCGCATATGGATAACGTCCCACTTTCCTTCTCCCATTAACCAAGGACGCTCATAGTCAAAAGGGACCCTGAAGACACAATTTGGTGGAGGAGAATCTGGCTGGATTGCAGAGACGTCGACCCCCATAACGTAGGCGCTTGGATATGCTTTCGCTATTTCAATCGCCCAGAGGCCGGTCCCACACCCTAGATCTAAGAAGCGACCATTTTCAGGATGGGGGACATGAATCGGCCGATCAGAGCCCAGGGCCTTCGTTACCATGGTATAAATGAAATCCAAACGGTCCTTTTCGAGTTCATCGCACGGGAGCATGTAGCTCCCAGTTCCTTGTCCCTCATATATACGACCATTCTCTTGGATCGCCGTTCGTGTCTGGTGGGCGCTGCCCTGTGTGTCCTTAGCTAGGAACTCCGCCCCTTCCTTATTGTAAACATTGGCAACCAGGGAGAGGATGCCATTGGAGTCGCAGACAACCTTGAGGGGTCGATTGTCGGGGAGAGCATTTCCAAGCACGTCTCTATCTGAGTCGGCAGCTGTCTTCCAGTTGGCATTTTGGCTATGGTAGCCCAACAACAAAGCGGATATAAAGTAATTGCCCCTGTGGAATGACTCCCGCTTTCTTGACTTTCCTCTACGCCACAGATATCTTGGATTAGGCGTACCGTGGTGTAAGCTATTCTGGTCGCGCATTCCTAGGTCGGTTGGTAAGCGTGTCAAAAAAAAATTAGACGTAATATGGCAGAAAATACTCTTTTTTGGCCGTTCGCGACGGACACGATTATCGGAGCGTCCGAACCAGCAGGCTTTGCGAGCAAAAGACGCTGATCAGATAATGGCGCGGGAAGAAGAGCCGTTCTGAAACGTGAAAGGAAAAAAGCCGGAAATGCCTAATTGGAAGCTTAGTTGGTTCCCCTCGCTCAAATATATTCCCTGAAGGAGGGAATCAGGAGAATGAATCACACCAGAGCTTCCCTTTGTCTCGAAAGACCGGCGGCTACACGATACTCTTAAGCTCGGCCCGGGAAGCGGCAACCAATGATAGAGCGGCGCAGGTTTTGGTGGCGTTATGGTGGCGCACGATGTCTGACCCGCTGAAGTCTAATTCCATTATCAATGAAGCCTTTGTTTTTTAGGAATACCGAGAGAGGTCACTTCGAAAGTCCTCCAGTCCAAAATATAGGAGCAAGCTAGACAGCCTTTGTTGCAGGGTACCTCGTGATACTTGAATCGTCAGTCTCAAATGCTTGCAATCACCCGAGGACAAGAATATGAAGTTGACAGCGGAAAGAAGAATCAACACCAATGAACCTGAAATTATCAGAAAGCATGTGGCCTTAATTCAACGTACTAACTTAATCCGAACATAGTGGTGCAAATCGAAAGCCAATCACGCACGCCTAAGCGTTTCGTGTAGACGTTGATGGCACAGCCTTGCCAAGCATCCTAGTCTCCATCAAGTGTACTTCTGGCGCAGCTTTGGACAGTAGCAATAAAGAGCATGAGCGAGTCACCAATGCCCTGTGAAGCACAAGATACAGTCTAGTCGCACTGCAAAACACAAATATCCAATGAATACGCCCTGGCTAAGTAACACGAACATGGCGAGCTTCGCCTCGCGGCGCCCAGAAACCGTCCGTTTCATGAGGAGGTTGATACTCGGATTCGTTTAGATCCACACTGTCGTCTGAAGCTAGAACTAAACCTCTCACTTCATCACGCGTCTCTGGATCAGCGGACACTAGAGTGGGTGTTGGTGAGACTCCCTTTAAACAGGAATGACTACTTACCACTGATCAGTAACCGACCGGAGCAAGATGACCTTTCCTCCTCGAGAATTGATTTAAGATCAGGCTTTCCGTAGTAGACGGTTCCTCGGCGGCCAACGTGAACTTTTTCAGAATCGAGTGACGCAGTCTTCTCACTGCGAAGGATAAAGAGCGAGTATCTGAGCGCCTACGGTGCGTGAGCTAGTTTATTTCAACAGACTGGTTTGACCTACCATGGCTTTATCTTCATCGAGAAGTCTGTCCATCCAGTCACAGATCCAGTCTTCGTGGTCTGTCCTCTGTCAGTTCAGCCTTGAACCGGGGGTGATGTGAGCTGGTACACTCTTGTTCCATTTGCCATATCAGTGTCATCCTTCTGGTATTACGACCTGGTAGACCCTTGTGCTCCCCTTGCAAGGCACTTTCGACAAATCTCTTCACGTAAGATAACTGTCCGGCAATCCCGATGCCCGTTGCAACGATGATGATGGAGCTGTATCCGTCCGTATCAAAGTGTTCGCCGTATGGTCCATCAACGAGGATGCGAACACGGCTATGTGGAGTTCCACACAAAGCTCGAGTAAACCCTGATCGAACCTGTGCTAGCAAGGAAATACTTACTGCCTTGCCATCTGGTCCTGCCTCCCACCATGCGATATGAAAAGGGTGGGATTCTGCAAATGAGAGCGATCTTATGCCCGGGGCTCTCACGTAGATATATTGGCCCTCGCGGACTTTCCAGGGCCGGGGAGGTCGAAATGTAAGCTCAACAGCATCTTGGTGCTTAACCACATCAGCTAATGCCAGCGACTGTCCTGCGGCACTGTTGCGAAATAACTGGTAAACCGTATGGATGACCGTGTTCAAGACAAATGCTGCTAGCCCACCGACGAGGCTGAAGGCCTCAAATCCACGTCGGCGGCGTAGGTGTAGCCATGTCCCAACAATCACTAGAATACTAAGGGCTGCATGGCCTTTCAGAAAGATCTCATATGACAAACGGCGGATCCACGGTAGGGCCAAGACAAGTAATGCTGAGAGAGCGGCGGCTGACTGTATTTTCGTCAGCGGTATCCATCCACGTCCTCGGATTAGGGAACTGACCATTAGACCATAGCGATGAAATTTGTTGGCCAGATCAAAGGCCCAGTTTTGCAGTGCGAATATCACGTGCAGAATACTTTGGACAATAGTCATCAATCCAAGTACGCGATGCAAGCGGCGATAGGTCGATAAGGAAAGACCAAATATCTCAGCACCTATACTTAACTGTGGGACAAAAACCACGGGAAGTAGATGCAGAACCGCCAGAGATCCAGCTCTGAAGCTCGCTTCCGCAAAGTTTGAGACTCCCAATATATTGCAAGTGAAGGTTCCACCCAGGTATACTATGTATAGGACTCCGTCCAGTCTTGTGAACGGGCCCCAAAGACGGCGCCGACGGAAAACATATGGGAGTGCCACGTGTTTGAAGAAGATATGCCCAAGGTGAGGGTTGAACACATATTTGACCAAAGGCGCCCAGAATCGCCGGAGCAGGAGTAGGCCTGCAATTCCTGCAGCAACGAATCTGTAGATGGCCAGCGGTAAGTCCATGGTAAATATTCATTGAGAATGCTTGAAATCAGTAGCCTTCGCTGAGAGGCAGCATTTTATAGGCAGAGGCCACTACTCGAACGATGAAAACCATGGTGTGCCACGGTAATAGGAGCCATCGTCAGAGAGGAAGAATGAGCTTTTATCTGAAGGCAAAGTGTTTTCAACCTCGAAGGGACTGGCACATTGTTGGTCTGATGGTCTGCAGTATTTAGCGTATACCCTATTTAGCAGTACACGTGCTATATGGAGAGCTATCCGCGTATAACTGGCACGAAGTAGGAAGATCTTGTGGCGTTGCAAAGAACAAGTAGAGAAAAAAGGAAAGACCACGTCCTGCCACAAGGCAGCTAATGCCACAAGGCAGACCACAGTCCACGAGAAATCATGGCCTGCCACAGGGCGGTTCGTACCACAGGGCAGTTCATACCACAGGGCAGTTCATGCCACAGGGCAGTTCATGCCACAGGGCAGTTCATGCCACAGGGCGGTTCGTGCCACAGGGCAGACCACAGTCCATGAAAAACCATGGCCTGCCATAGGGCGGTTCATGCCACAGGGCAGTTCGTGCCACAGGGCAGACCACAGTCCATGAAAAACCATGGCCTGCCATAGGGCGGTTCATGCCACAGGGCAGTTCGTGCCACAGGGCAGACCACAGTCCATGAAAAACCATGGCCTGCCATAGGGCGGTTCATGCCACAGGGCAGTTCGTGCCACAGGGCAGACCACAGTCCATGAAAAACCATGGCCTGCCATAGGGCGGTTGGTGCCACAGGGCAGTTCGTGCCACAGGGCAGACTGCAGTCCATGAGAAACCGTGGCCTGTCACAGGGCGGCTCACGCCACAGGGCAACGTTGAACATCACAGTCTGTGCGAGCCTCTGCTCGGAATGTGCTCCGCGCGTTGTCCACATAAGCAGGGAGAGACACTTGCCCCTCACCAAAATGGAAATTTCAGCGCGGCGTGCTCACGCAACTATCCAGACCTTCATTCTACAAAAGCCAAATAGTTGCCAAAGGTAGCATTCAAGAACGGAATTATTTGACACCTCTTAATGATAGTGGGCGTGATGTTGATATGAAACTGAGAAAATGAATTGCTTTACACCCGGGGCAGCGGCGGACAATAAATACCATAACACGAACTGTATGATGACGTGACAGCCGCCATCTGCTTCGCTACCTAAGGATTTAATCCACCCACTTCCACCATACCAACCATAGTATCCCGCGCGAGGCGAATGTACGGTTTAAGGCAGTTGGGTCCTGGAGAGAGCTGGAGAAAGTCATCCTAGTAAACCTTCAGAACTAGATCCACGGGATGTATTGGAATGTCCTGGTTACCTTTGTGATAACTTCAATCGGTTTCGACTTAGTGTGTTCCACGAATTTCGTCAGGGCAGGATCCCAGGGACCAAGGCGCAATGACTCTCCCTTTTTCAGGGACGTGCTTGGCTCCAGACATTCAATCACCATCCGACCAACCGAGCGGATGTCCTCCTGAGCCTTGTCTTGGCCCGTCCTTTGTAACATACACAAGCCGATATTGGCTGTCATGGTCAGCGTGGATGGTGGGGGGATGGCAGGCAGTAAACGCACCGATCTTGACTGAGCCGTCCATTGAGAGGAGCACATTTCTGGAACCCAGGTCCCCGTGCGCAAACCCTAGCGTCTGGTGTATATACCGGATACCATCCAGTACTTCACGGCACCATGAAGCCACCTCATACGCCTTCAGCGGGCCGAATGGAGTTGAGAAAATTTGAAGCAGGTACACGTCCATCAACTCGTAAATGAAGAACAAATCACCGGCGTGGTAAAAGCATTCGTGCAATGCCACGATATTCTTGTGGGAGGGCTGAGTAAGCCTCGATAGCCACTCCTTCTTGTTGACCTTCACTTCCTTTGAATAGAACTCGGAGAAGGTATTGTCCTTTCTGTGAATCACAAAACCTTGCCCGGCGAGATTCAGTTTGTAAAGCCTTTGATACAATTGCCACGGGTCGGCCTCCGTTTTCTTTATCGACTCGGTGTACTTGGTAGCCGACTTGCGAAGTTTTCCATCATTGTTTCTTTGGTCCTTGGGATCGTTGACCTCTAATGCTCTCTTCAGGGAAGACGGTTGGCTAACGTTGGTTCTGGGGAAAGTAGATATTCTTTTGTCCTGGCTTGATGTCATCGTGGCTCCTTCTTGGGGAGGGAAAAGAGATCTGACCCTTTCTAGAGCTGGGAGAGAGGGGGAATTTATTAACATTATCAAGTCCGCATGCTACGGTGTTTAAAGATAGATATTTTAAGCTTCACGTCTCGTATAACCGCGCGGCTGCATCATAGTCGAGTTCGACGGCGATGCTCCAATTAACGCACGCTTCACCCGTCCTGAGCGTTAATATGTGGCAAATGCTGCGGCGAGTAATTATTTCCAGCAAAAGCTTAGTTTCAAACCTATTTTTAAAACTTTCCCCATCCGCTTGTCCCTCCTAACACTCAACTCAGGATGTCCAAGCAAAGACGGCTTAATTGAGCTCATTCGACTGAAGAGTTATTGGGACAAGAAGTCTGGTTACAATGTGATATGTATTGCAAAGCTAAAGGTTGCTCAGGCTGGATATGCCTAACTCAGCTATGGGGCCACCCTCCGTTCCCTCGCACTTTGAAACCACATACATGTTTCGCACGAATCGTAGGCCCCAGTTACCAGGGCTCGTCTGCAGAAACGGATGCTGCATTTATTAGCAATCATAACATGCAACCTAGTGATATCGCACAGACTCCGGTAACTGACCTGTAGCATGTCTCTCGCCTCCTCTATATAAGGATTGGCAAAGCTGTTGAGCAAGAAACACGTAACGGAATCCAGGCCGCCTTTCTTGTTTTCTAGGAGATGTCTTGCAATGATACGGACAGACTCGATGTCATCGCGCTTTCTGTTGGGGTCAGATTGTTCCACCATACTCTTCTCTATGTTGGCTATAAAGATTAGGTTGCGAACGGTAAGAAGTCGTGGTCCAAGACGCTTACCTATTTTGACGCCGCCATCCTTCGTAACGAGGACGCTTGTGAGGTCTATAGATCCATGGCATATTCCGAGGACCTTGTGTATGTACTCAATCCCGCGAAGGATCTGTCATTGGTCAATCTCAAGTCTTCGGCGTAGGGGACTGATGCAACGTACATTTCTGCATATCTCCGCTACTTCAATGTATCCGAGAACAGCCACTGCGCATAGTTCTGCAAGTGAAACGCCCCACTCGTCGAAGATGATGTATGTCTCGTTTTCGGTTCGGAGAACCTCTCTCACGTTGACCAAGTTCTCGTGCGAGGTAATCCGCAACGCAGGCAACATGTCTGATGCAGCATCAAGCTTCTTCATGATACGTATCTGCGCGTCTTCTGTCATCTCGATCCCGTCGAACCGTCCCAGCTTCGATAGAACGAGGTTACGGTTCGTCTTTTGGCCCCCCAAAACGACTTGCTTAAGTACACGTGTCATTGTCGAAGAATGTAGATGACCGGAATTTTTGTAAGATGTTTTCGTAAATACTACAATGGCGCGAGGTGTTTCTATAATGCCCCGGAGAATTCAGAAGCCATACTTTCTGAGGGCCCAAAACCGTGGTCCTCCCTCCCGGCGCGTACTGGCTGGATCAGGAAAGGGCATTTCAGACGCGCCCAAAATAGGTGGGTATTTCTTTAGATCCTAGCACTTGCAATTCTTCGCATAGGATGTAGGTAAAGCGAGAAGGATATTCATTGGCCTTCATATCCATTTGGGAAGTCCAATGGTCCGGGACAAAGAACCGCTGGCGGTCGCTTCGGCCGCTTCATCAATGGATGAAGTTTCCTGGATATACGGTCCCATTTTCGAGGTGAACAATACCGTTTTGCCGATTCTCCTCTTTGTCCTCCAGAAGGAATGACCTCAACAGGGATCTTTCAACTAGACGTCGATATGATGACACCCTCCCCAGGACTCCATCCACGATCACGCTTGGGATAAGACGAGTCCGAAGCCGAATGATGGGGAAACGTGTTCCGCAGATTACGAAGGCATCATTCATCTGCAACACGCCTGTGTACGTCGGCAGACTGAGACTCTTCCACTCCCAGACTACCCTTTTCCTTCATGTAAAACCACATCCATATTGAAATCGCCATGCACAGACTGAATAATCCGACAAACTGGGTTGTCACTAGAGCTCCCCTCCAACGAGCATTCTTGCCACAATACCAGCACACCATTCCGACGAGAAACTCGACAATCGATAAGTCCAGCAGTATCAACGGAGACCACGCCACCGCCAAGTCTCGTCTTGTTGCTCTTTGCAACCCCTCAAACTGGAATAGAAGCATGATCGCCAAGACAGCCGATATGATAGCGGTGATGGCCGAGCTGCATAGGAAACCCTCTGAAGCGAGAATCAAATCTGAGGTCGGAGGATGGTATTCGTCGAAGGTCAGGGCCGCGACGGCGAGACCGCTGATGAGGGCGGCCAAAACAACAAAGGTTTTGTAGAACCGTTGGATCCGCTGGAAGATCAGGAAAGCTCTAAAGTCAAGTTGCTTGGACCAGCGTGGCGAAATCATTTCGTCCGGGGGAAGGCTGTCAGGCGACCTCGCTGGGAGCTCAATCAAGTGATCCAGAACGGTGGCGTCGATATAACAGTTGCGAAGAACGCCGGATCATAGGAATTTCGAAGTCGCAGATAGCCCTGGAAATTCCAGTAGCACCAGAAACATCATGCAGAAGGATGACGGCAAGTTTCTCAGAGCAGTGGATGACTCCCTTCGAAATATAAAGGAGCAGGTGCGGAGGGGAAATTTACGCGCTAACCCTGCAGCTGCCAAGTACCTCTCGGAAGAATGCCATCACGACATTGTATCCAGCGTAACCGATGCGACCTGCTCGGGTGTGAAACAGCTGCTCAGCCGGGGGGAGTTGGGGCGGGAAAGGTAAGTCTGCCCGTTTCAGGGAGACTGCCGCCTTAGCGCTTACAGGACCTAGCTTATTGGGCCTTGGTGAAAGCCGCGATTTACCTAGACAGGGGGTATATGCAAATATCGCAACCAGTGATGTCGACAAATCCACAGTTCGCATTTATATTGGTGCAGCTGCGGGGCCGTACAACTCACCCCGTTCACGAGGAATGGCTAATCTCATCGGTCTGCACAAGCGGGAGATAAGGAGCAGCAGACCCACCACCGTTTTGCATCATAGAACACTACGAACCCCCGGCTGGCATGCCTGTTGGACTGTCCTGGTTGCCTTTCCCGACCGTGTCAGTAGCCAGCTCGTACTCATCGCACAGACGGTTATGACAGTTCTCTTCGGGACTTGCCTGAACAAAGCATATGCTGCCTGTCGCCCTAAGTATTTGGTAAGTATTCCGCCTGATTGGGGGCTAAATGAAATGGGTCCACTTGGGCCGGACACCTTGGCGACTTATAATAAGATCGGCGACGGGGCGGATCCCGAAGAAGTCAGGCTCATTCGCGAAAGACTGCACGCTGCTCACGTAGCGTTCAGTGTTGTCCATCATGACCGGCGACTGAAGCGAGCCAGAAACGGTGGTCCCATCCATGTCAACATTTTGACCCAACATGGGGAGATTAAAAGGTTCTTTATTACGCCGATGAAGGCCAGGGACGGCGGCCATGTCAATATTTCGATCCCTTTGCCCATCGGCCTCCATTACGGGCTTCAAGAGTCCCGTTCAGTGGATATGACGCTGGACCTGAGCACCAGAAACCATCATACACCATATGCGGCGAAGTCCATGTACAACAGCAACGCGCGGCGGTTGGGGCTCCTGCTCCAAGGACGCTACGCTGTTGGTCCGCAAAAAGGGACTAAATATAGCCACTGGCTTCAGTCAAATATGAGAGCTGGAATTGGACAGGCCGAAAAGCTGATACAGTTCATGTCTAACGACCAAGATGATGTCAAACAGACCACGGCTCTCAAGCGAAGCCGTCCCAACCACGTTGCCTGGAAGAAGAACAATTTTGTGAATCAGCCTGAGCCTGAAAGAAATGAACTCTCATTGTGCTCTGAGCCCGGAATTTCTAGCGACCCTTCGCCAAATACGTCGTTCTTTCCTAGCCAAGGAGCAAATGGAGTGCTTCGTCCAGTCGTGCTGCAGCTGTTGAGGGCCCTACAATCCCGAATAATGTCAGAAAAAATCCGGGTATGCCCGACTATCCGGAGGTATTTCAAAGGCAAGAATGTGGTACCTCTGGCGGACACGATCTCCCAAGCTGTCCGTCCAGCAGCTGCCGAACTCCTAATATCTTCCGAGCCGTTCACCCCCGCCAGGTAATGCTGAAGTCTTCACTGTGATCCCCCTTTTACTTACCAGGACAGGCTCCTCTCTATCGGCGGCAACATTCGTGACCAAAAACAGGGCGTCTATGCTGACATCGTCACCAATGAGGACCCGAAGTACTTCAGGATCTATGTAGGTTCGTCAGCAGCAGTTTCCGACAGTCGCAGAGTCAGAGGCCTCAGCAGGAGGATTCGAGAGCACCTGTCCTTTATCCGGTCAGAATCGGGTAGACTCGAGAGTGGTGTACCACACTCTGTCGAGATTAAAAAGCCTGGCTCACGCGCGAGCTTCATTATATTAGTTCGGTTCGCAACATCCGTGGACAGACCGGTCGTCCATATCGCAGAGGCCGTCATGACAATTCTATTCGCGTCCTGGAACAATAAGACATTCCTATACCTACGACCAGCGTACCTACCAAAGCCTGACGGTTGGGGCCTCAACAATTCGAACCCTATGGATTTCGCGATCCCAGGTCACTCTTCTGACCCGGGGTACAGGGAAGGGCAGATCCTCGGGGGTCGGAATAGGGCCGCAAAAATGCAACGGAGACGAATAGCAAATGCTCAAGCAGGAGGCGCAGTTCGCATCATCGCTTACCACGCCCAAGGGCGGTATTGGGGGTTTCGGTTCAACCTCTGCGGCGAAAGCATCGTTATTCCGACCGCTCTAGGCAGGTCATTAGGCCTGCGCTATAATCGGGTCGTCAACGTGAAGTGCGATATCCGTGTCGATCAGCATCCTTTCGCTTATGCGCAGAGAGCCCAATGGGAAAGCAAGGCAAGGAGACTCGGTATATGTCTAAAAGGGGCTTATCGACGCGGAGAGTGCAAAGGCCAGAAGTTCCAAAAATGGATCCAATGCAATTCGGACACGGCCATTTTGCGCGCGGAGAGGCTCATCGATCTGCTAGGCGATTAGCTGTTGATGGCGCTTCGAAGCAGACCACTTGCCACAGCTAAATCATAGGACCTGCGCTAGAGCGAATTACGGGAGAAAAACTTGGCCTAAAGAGCCTAGGCGGTTCTATTTCCAGCCCTACATTTAACTGCCTCTCACGCCATTCTTGACTTGTGTTCTTTGAGGAGGGCCACTCATCCAGAAACCCCCATTTTACGGATTCGCCGTTTACGGACAGCGAGTGTCGTCATTATTACTCTCAATGCACCCTCTAGGCAACCAGCGCAGTCTAGAACCTAAGAAGATCTTAAGGAATTAAATTTTTATGAAAATAGTTAAGCCAATATGTGGGTAAACATATGGACGATTATGCTTAGAACCCACTGTCAAGGCACCTAGGCTCTGATACTGTATTCCTCAACCATGCGTATTGAAAATTTTAGGGGATCTAGGAGATTGAAGACATCAGCGGTGGCGCAATGATGATGAAGAGACCAAAGAATTTGCAAAATCGCGCAGACAGAGCCGCAGAGGCATATTGGATATAAATTAGCCTTGCGGATACTTTGTTTTTGTAAATTGTTACTCTTCACTAACTAGTATAACCATACTACCTCCTTAAATCTTTCTTAATGGCGCAGAATTCTAGCCCTGAGAAGGCCGATCTTTTTTTTGAGAAGCGGTATGTTGAGGTATCACGGGAGAGAGTGTATCTTGACGCAGTTGAATTTTTGCGTGCAAGTTTGATAGCACGACTAGTCTCTAAGGGCGATTCTTTCTTGTGCAAAGTGGAAGATGCCCTTACAACCGTGCAACAGGGCTCAGCCTATAGAGCAGCTTACGTCGACGACATCCAGGTAACTGGATTCACTGAGACAAAACATCATCCTACTTTTGGAGAAAGGGATCAGTATGATGCCATCTGGATGCTTGTGAAGTACACAGAATACTATCAAGAGAAGCTCGATCTAGAGAAAGTCGGTTCAGAACGGAAAGCCACCTCTCTGCAAGACCAGATGAATCAGTTAGCTGTAGCTGTGGCGAAATACAACCAGGGTACCCACGTGGGTGGTACTTTGCCGATCGGCGGTGGAGGCGGGGGACACCATCCACATATTCCACTTTTCCCGGAAACGACCACTATCGAAGCGGATGATGGTGTGCTGCAATTGATCTTCGAAGAGTACAAAAGCTTTACAAAAAAGAGGGCCATCAACCCTTGAAATTATTCACAGCAACAAAACCGTTGAAATGTTGCCTACTCGAAAATGCAGGAACCGCTGGTCAGATTTTGCGAGCAATAATCCAGCCATCTCGCAAGAAATCACGAGGGAGTTTGCACGATGCCTGGATGAGCGAAACGGCACTCGAATTTCAATTTTCCCCCAAAGTACCTATGAATTGTTTCCTGATTTCTACTACTCCCGATGAAGCATGCATGTTTATTCTCTCGCTTATCTCCGTTTCTCATGGTCTGACACTCTGGTAATGAATATGATGATGAATGCCCTGAGACGAAGTGTGAGAAAGGGGAAACTACTGCACGTGACAAGTCACTATACTTCATGACTCGCCAGACTGCCAAAAGCCCATACAAATTGTGGCAAGATTTGTCCAGAATCACGATGATTGGCTTGCGTGTACGTTCCTCTCATTGGTGTTGGTTCTATTCTACTCTCACGTGCAAGGTCGTTTGCCTTGCGAGTCGGCACGGCAAATGTAGAATTCCATTTCTTCATTTTCTACGACGTTATCTGAGTTATCTGGCTTAACTAATCCGAATCTTGGATGTGCAACAAATGGAAACCAAACCACTGAACAGGCTTTGAATAATCTTTGGGGATTCCTTCGGTTGGTCGTAAGTCTAGAATGGCCTATTTCCAATCCATTACGATGTGGCGCTTATTCTTCGGTACTGGGTACTACTAGCAAATAACATTTAGAAAATGTAGACATCCAACATTCCTAATTCTCATACATTTTCTTAAATACAACCCCAGTCTACCTACATTTCTCAACATGAGGCCTCTGGTTCTCTTTGGCATACTCGTGCATTCTCTGGCTTTTGCAGCCTCAAGTCCTGACAGGCCGGAACATTTCAGTTTTAATGTGCCTGTGGGAGGAAATGTGAGCAAACGAGACTTCTTCCGCTTCTATGCTGAGAACTTACTAAGAACTCATCTGTTACAGACTGTAAGCGGATGCAATGCCCTTATTAACGAACTGATTAGGCATGCTGCTAAATGCTGGTCGTCGTGCAGCCTGTAAGTGGATGCAGTACCCTTATTTGACAGACCAATTAGGCAACTTGCTAACTACTGCTGTGGGGTAGTTTGTAAGTGGATGCAGTGCCCTTATTCAACGAACTGATCAGACATGCTGCTAAATGCTGGTCGTCGTGCAGCCTGTAAGTGGATGCAGTACCCTTATTTGACAGACCAATTAGGCAACTTGCTAACTACTGCTGTGGGGTAGTTTGTAAGTGGATGCAATGCCCTTATTCAACGAACTGATCAGACATGCTGCTAAATGCCGGTCGTCGTGCAGCCTGTAAGTGGATGCAATGCCCATACTTGACAGGCTAATTAGGCAACTTGCTAACTCTGTTCACGTTGCAGGGTGTAAGTGGATCTTGTGTCCTTGCTTGATGGGCTGATTAGCAAAGTTGCTAACTGCTAGCCATGGTACAGTATGTAAGTAGATCTTGTACCCTTTACTTGACAGGTGGATCGGTCGAGTTTACTAAGTGCTGGTTGTGCTGCAGGATGTAAGTGGACATTATACATTTACTCAACCGGCCGATTGCCATAGTTGCTAATTGCTGGTTGTGGCGTAGTGTGTGAGTAGATATTGAGTTCCAGCTTGACTGGCTGATTAGTGGAGTTGCTAACTGATGGTTATGCTGCAGACCGTAAGTAGATCTTGCTTGACAGGATGATCAGTCGAGTTACTAAATGCTGGTTGTGGTGCAGGTGGTAAGTAGATCTTGTGCCTTGAATCGATTGGCTAATTTGGCAAGTTTTAACTGCTGGTCGGTGTCCAGAAGGTGAGTGCATTGGGAGCTCTGCTTGAGAGACTGATGAAGCATGTCGCTAATTTCTGGTCGTGATGTAGTGTGTAAGTAGATCTTGTAACCTTGCTTGACAGGCTGATTTAGCAATATTTTAACTGTTGGTCGGTGTCCAGAGAGTGAGTGTACCTGGAGCCCTGCTTGACAGGCAATTAGGCAAGTTGCTAACTGACGGTGGGGGCCAGGAAGTGAGTGTATCTGGAACCTTGCTTGAGAGGCTGATCAGTCGAGTTACTAAATGCTGGTTGTGGTGCAGGTGGTAAGTGGATCTTGTGCCTTGAATCGATTGGCTAATTTGGCAAGTTCTAATGCTGATCGGTGTCAAGAGGGTGAGTGAATCTGGAGCTCTGCTTGAGGGACTGATGAAGCATGTCGCTAATTGCAGGTCGTGGTGTAGCATGTAAGTAGATCATGCTTGACAGGCCGATTAGCCAAGTTGCTAACTGCTGGTCGTGGTTTAGTTCGTAAGTAGATCTTGTGCCTTACTTGAGAGGCTGATTAGGCGGCTTGCTAACTGATGGTCGGGGTCTAGGAAGTGAGTGTATCTGGAGCGTTGCTTGACAGGATGATAAGTCGACTTACTAACTGTTGGTTGTGACGCAGTGCGTAAGTTGATCGAATCTCCTTGCTTGACAGGCTGATTAGGCGAGTTGCTAAGTGATCGTCGTGGTGCAGGATGTAAGTAGGGCCTTTTGCCTTAGCTCAATGGGCTCATTGCTTTAGATGCTAACTGCTGGTCGTGGTTTAGTTCGTAAGTAGATCTTGTGCCTTACTTGAGAGGCTGATTAGGCGGCTTGCTAACTGATGGTCGGGGTCTAGGAAGTGAGTGTATCTGGAGCGTTGCTTGACAGGATGATAAGTCGACTTACTAACTGTTTGTTGTGGCGCAGTGCGTAAGTTACAATTGAATGTCCTTGCTTGGCAGGCTGATTAGGGGAGTGGCTAACTGATGGTTTTGGTGCAGAAAGTAAGTTTTGCTATATCATTGGCTAACGTGCTGTTGAGTTTTGAGAAATTACTATTGACGGATTACGCAGTAATACCAAAGGAGATCGCGGACGCTGAGATGGATTATGAGAGTTCCATCCGTTGTATGGAGTTTTCCCACTGGGTTTAAGCTCGGCCGGATGGAACGGATTCCTGTCATTACTGCAACTGACCTACGTATTGCAATCGATTTTGGGGAGCCTTTATCCAATAAGGCTGCTTTTCGGATGTTAACCTTCGTTCCTTTTCTTACTTGCCGCTTCATGGTATCGGCGCGCGGAGCTTGTGGAGCGCGCGTTCACCCGTTAATTCATTGCCTGCCCGATGTAATTGGGACGATAGGTTGTCTTGCCAGTTTCCACTTGTTGAGAAAGAAAAGAAATAAGGTCGCCGGATCAAAAGCGATAAGTGAGATCACTTTCGTGGAAGACCATGCAGCATCTGTACCAGCGAGCTGGAGACCAAAAAGGAACATGAATGTGCCCCCCGTGATAGTCAAGACCCCGGTCCAGTCGATAGCCTTTAGCCCTTTTTCGAATGACGTCCGCTCACTTTTGATCTTGAAGGAAAAACCACAATACCGTGATTGCAGCGCCATCAAGCGGCACTAGTCCTGGTGAGTAAATTCAATGGTACGAGCTCGCTAAAAGTGGGTGAAATGTACAGTTGATGTAGAAGCACCGTCTCCATGATAGATTTTGCGTGAAAGCATCTCCATTTATAGGGCCAATAGCACTAGCTAAGGCCCATACCATGTCTAGAACGCAGAAGTACTCGGCGCGTTCCCTGAATTTTATCAGTCATTTCAATTCCTGACCACTAAGTGCTGCGAGTTGGCCCTTACCTGACACTGAGTAAATCCGATACAAGTGTGCACGAGAACCACAATACCACCACTCCCAACACCTTGAATTGAACGTCCACATATTAGTAGGGCAGCAGTATTGCTGAGCGCGCAGGCCAAGCTTCCAGCTGAGAAAAGTAGATTGGCCGATATCAACATAGCCTTCCGACCCCATATATCACTAAGCTTTCCCCAGAGCGAGCTTGATGCTGCATTAGCGAGGACAAATGAAGACCTAATCCAAGTGAAGCCATCTTCAGAGGCGCTTAGTTGTCTAGAAATTGTTGGCAAAGCAGTGGTGATGATAGTCTGTCAAATGGTAAGCGAATTTCTGCTTGTTTCTATTGCCTGACTTACCGCGCCTAGAGCGGCAAGAAAAAGAACCAGCTTTAGCGATTGTCAGCTTCGAAAATTCTCGGTCTCTCGTCAGGTAAATGCACCTAATGCGAGCGCAGAAACTATCACCAATCGTCTGCTGCGATCGAGCCTATATTCCTGCGGCTGTCTTGCACCAGTAGTAGTGAGATTCCTCCCACTTTCGTCTCTACTTCGCCGCCTCATGGTAGCCCCAGATGAGCTGCAGGCCACTTTGGAGGTGGTTCGACTAGCGCAGATATTCAACGAAGATAATGAGTTTTTCTTCCAGGTTGGAAGGTGTGCGCGAATGTTAGAAGATGGAATCAGAGTTGGGGCTTACACAATACAACGTTCATGATGTGTTGCGGACTTCGGAGTTATGCTCCGAGCGTGCTTTGTAAAATCGTCCGGCTAAACTTGTCGATGTTTACCTTACTAACATTGGTGTCCACCCTTCTTCACTGCACCCCACTGCGATAGCCATTCCGTCCAAGATCGAGACTGATGAACTAACAGTCAATGAATAGCAATCGAACTTTGAGGGGAACGTGCAATGACGATGGCTGACGATAACCCAGTAGAGATCACGTTAGTAGAGATTTGTACTGGCAACCATCAAAAGAAGCAAAGATATATTAAGCCTGGTCAGCAAGGCCAAGTAAACAACCGCTCACTTCCGTCAGGACATCTCTGAGTGGAGTCCTTGTGGTTGCAGCTACCTCTTGACAGCTAGTCTCTCCGTTAAAGAAGCCTGGATAATTGTATAACTTCGATCGCGCTACACCGGGTGTTGTAAGAGATGCGTGGTGAAAAAGTGCGACGTAGTATCGTTTGCAACTCGAGCGTTCGGACTCCTGTCTATGCATCCCGTCATTTCTCACCGTCCTTCCCTTTAAGACAATTCCCTAGGTTTTCTCCGTATCCCATGTCATTTACCCAGTCGGGCGAAGGAGATGAACTTTTGATGGTGTACCTAGCGGCCAACTCTTCCCGCGTAATTTGTTTCGGCTCTGGATAATATCCCGTAGGTAGTGTGTCTCGTCGAATCCTGTAATCCTCACATGGCACGATGATGTCTGGTTTTCTCTTCCGGGCCAGAATGCATAACACCAGCCCATGAGCGCCTAATCACGTGTCATCGTGATCCGCCTTGTGGGTGCGATTCGTACTCCTAACACCAAACCACCTTCCCCGCCCACAAGAAAAAAAAAGCCGATACAGATATGGCTTTTGATTTGTTGGATCGAGAAGTAGACGCTGGATCATTTCTCATCTTCCAACGGGTTCAAAATTTCTACAAGCTCTTTGCTTTTGCCGGTAGTCTAATCGGCGCTGTCTCTGTCACTGCCCTCTCTCTGCCGGAGTTCCATCCAGCGACATCAGCCTTGGCATCAGTTTCCGAAGGTCTACTATGCAGTTCAACCATCACAGGTACTGTTTCGGCAGTTACGGCTGTGATGCTGCTATTTCGATTCGAGGGAGTCGAACAGGCGACTCGGGGAGACTCGCTGGTGGCTTGGTTACCTCTTGTTCTCCTTGACCTCTCTGTCCTAGAGTTCCTCGTCGCCATGGTCTGCTGGTATTGGGACAAAAGCCCATTCCAAGGTGCCTCCTTGGTATGCATGCAGTTCATCATGCTGTTATGTATATGCGTCACCTTGGCGACGTGGATGTGGTTTTCTATGAAGGACATGGCCAAATCGAGCCGAAGGACGGCTTCTATTGTCGACATGAAACAGAATACAGACAACTCATCAAGCCGTGGACAACGCCAGGCGCACGATCCCTCGACTTAACGAGGCACCACCCACGGTACGTCAACCCCTAGTTTCTCTGCCACTCTCATAGCGGACACAATGCATCCCTCCAGAAGAACCATGCCATCCCAGCACCAACCGCCTACGAGGAAAACATTTCCATCTCCATTTCGCCATTGAGGTATCTTTTCGTCTTGGATTCGTGACGATGGCATCGCGTCAAATAGATGATTGATCAGCTTCTTACTCTTGGTGGTTCGCAGGACCCGAACAAGTCTGACGCGATGGACAATCTTCGCCGGATCGATTGGTGCCACCGGGGCTGTCGTCACAATGGCAGACGATGGGTGTTCGTGGCTCGATTCAGTTGCCGAGGAGTTTGAGCATATATGCATCGGTTGTGGGTGCGCCGTGATTCGAAACAATCGATTGTCCGAATCCATGTTCTTCCATACATGTCTGCTCGACTGCAATATTCTGCTATAGTCATAATGCACGACGGTCTCCACTGAGACAGTGGGCACAGACATCATGGCTCGTCGTAGAGGCTGGAATATGGCACCAACCACATCTGGAGTCACGGCAAGGATAACATAATCGAATAGGTCTTCGTGCGTTTGGCGGCTGTGTACCTCTATCCAGGAGATCTGGGCCTTGTTTCCAACAGTCGTCACATTTGTGACCTTGGCTCCAAACCTAGTTTTGAGGTCCGCAGAAAGCTTTTCTTCGACCTGACGAACACCTCCAGCGACGGTAAAATGGGGTTGTCCATATGTCCGTTTCTCGTATTCCAAGATATCAGTCGCTGGAAATCTGAGCAAGGCGTCATGGGTACACGTCGTCACGCTCGACATCAACGGAAGCAAGTATTTCTTGGTGTAGTACTGCGGCAAATGTATTCTTTTGATATACTCCTCAAGCGACTCTACTTCGCCAGATTGGTCGTGGGTTTTGGGCGCTATCAGAAAGCAGCAAAGGGTAAACCAAAAGTAACAAGCTGCCAAGTAGCATAACTCCCAAATCCACACTCCAAGTCGATACTTATCAGGTCGTAAAGGAGGAAATCTGTGATTATTGGAGGAGTGGATATAGTAGGGCGTGGCCGTTGCGGAACCGTCTTCTGGGAGGGTGGAAAGAGGATAGATGAATTTCGGCGACGCGAATCTCAACCCGAGGTACTCATACATGAGCTTCAGGTTATTATAGTAGCCACCAGCAAACGCACGCATTGGTAGATCGATGCGGCTTTGCGCAGGAGTTGCAGGTTGCTCTGGGGGTGTGTGGGAGGCGGAATCGAGGGACAGGCGATCTTGCTGATTTAAAGACCAGTGTCAGCAAAGGGCGCAGACTGCACGAACATATCATTCCGTACCATCTCGAAGACTACCACATCATATCTCTCCTTGCTGTTCCTCGCAAGTAGATAAGCGGATGTCAGGCCAGCCAATCCGGAACCAACGACAGCTACTGTCTTCCTCGCACGTTTATGTCTTGACATGGCGTCCATAGGCAGACAAGACGCAGCTTGTCGCATGAAACCGTATCCGCAAAATATCCAAGCACTTCGCGATCGTTTTCAGCGTCGGCGTCATCCAAGCGAGGCCGACGATATTTAATGCGCCACGTGGGTGAAGCGGACCTCGGTTCGGCGTGCGGTCACGTTACCCAGGCGAACATGAGCAAACTTTCAACCAAAGGGGAATAGCCGCGGTCGAATTGCCTCTCAATCAAATCATGAAGCGTCGAGGAGCCTGTTCAGAGCCTGTTGTGAATGCGCAACATGATGGAGCGCCTCGTGGGCGTTGACGAACTAGGTTGTCTCAGTGAGTATCTGGGAGATACGGGAATGTAAAATATTGTATTCTGATAAAAGCAGGATTCTATAGAGAAATCTTGTGTACCATATCCAAATGAAGCTTATATCTGGAGAGGGTGTAGAAGACCTCCTCGCATCCAGGATAATCACATGTACGTCCTTTGGGGAACTTCTGTTTCAAGTTGTGCGTTTCGAAGTGCCTCTGCAGCGTATCTTTCCGAGCATAGACGTACTGTCTTGCGCGCGAATGCATACCAGGACGACCAAGGCATACGGGGCACTCAAGTCCACTTTTACTCTCAAGCGGAAGGCTATCCGATATTTCCGGACAGCTGGCCATTTCAGGCGAAGGTTCACGAAAATTGATGCGTTTCTGCAGTGTTTTCGGTACCTCCAGATGATAGAGACCCAGTCGCATCTCAAGGGACCGGATACGATCCTCAAGCAGCTCAGCGTCACTGATCTTATCCACATCCCGATTCTTGAATTCAAGGTCTGCAAGAGCTTTTCTCTCCGGAACAACATGAGATATGTCGGGCTCGAAGGTAAGGGGTTGTCCCTTGTAGTTTCCCTCGACGATGCGGTTTCCGACATGCTTGAAGAAATTGTCATGCTGCTCATCTTTGGCAGCTTTATGCAACTTCTTCCGTCTCGCTCTCACCTGTCTCTGGGCCCGCTCAAATTCAGAGTACAGGGTAGTCCCTCGAGCCTTGTGCAGCTGATGGTATTGCGCGATCAGATCGCGCCGGAGTTGATCACGCTTGCGCTTCAGTTCAGTGAGCTCAGTGAGTTGCTCAATCTCTTGTTTCTTTTCATCACTCAAGTGTTGCGGCACAGACGCGTCTCGGGTCAAACTTGAATTTGTTGCCAGCTTGATCAAAGCGTCTCTGGTAGGAGTACCCATAAAGGCGGATTGGGTATCGTCCTGGACCTGAACATAGTATGCAAATGTGTGACTGCGACTATGGCCCATGATAACATTTCTGGAGTGTTCATCCAAGTGCCCTTCATAGACATTAATACCTGCATAAATCCTCTTCCCATGGATGGACGACTTACTAAGGTTTGCAGCAGCCCCTTTGCGATATTTATATAAAGAACCAGGGTCCTTGGATCCGTCTGACCGGCTTGTCGCGACCTCATCTTCTTGGAGCTTTTTATACGGCAAGGCACTGGTTGGATGAGTGATCCACCGCCCTTCTGCATCCTTTACCGCACGACGAAATACCGGGATCTCTTGGACTTCCTCCTTGAAATGAATAGGGGTGCTGAGTCGGTGGTTTGGCACGTGGGTGTAGCGCCAGACATCCCTCGGCTCTTTGATATACTTGCTAGCAAATGCATCGTCGCGAAAGGCAAATTCCAATATGTCTTGAATGACACATAGGCCAAGGTTGTCATTTCTTTCGGTATACGTGAAGACTGGGCTTGTAAGGGTTAGCAAGGTGTATGAGAACGGGGTAGGAGACTTACGCGACACCCTTGTTTCTTTTCCCTTTGTTAAGCCGGTGCTTAACCCTCATAAGAAGCGTCTGACATGCTGGGTTCTCCGGGTGTTTCACCATGTAAAGCTCGATATCCTTCCATTTTAGGGAGTCGGGGCTCCTCATGTATCCATCAGACTCCACCAAAGTCCCGGGCCGTGCGGATGTAGACGACATCATCTTCCTAAGGCAACTGTGTTGATGTCGACACCGAACAGTCGCGAAATGCACGTTCGTCAGTGCCATGATGTGGTACGTCTTGTACAAGAGGTCGTCAATATTGATAGGCGGCTGCGTCTTTGCCCCCATATCAAGTTCGTACTCGTCAGTAAGAGTGGTGCATACCAACTAACCAAGTTAGCTTCTAGCATTCATGATCCATGGGTAGTAACCTGCCCTTGTCATCCTGCGTCTGAGGTCGTAAGGGAAGAGGCTGTCCATCTCCTCGCACCAGAAGATCCGAAAGTATCGGGCGAAGACCAAGAATCCAGACTGATACTTCATATTGTGCTCATTGAGATACCAGCGCAGGAAACCTTCGATTAACCTCAGTGTGATATTTTTGATCCAGTGTTCGTATTTTGGCGGGTTCAATTTGGACGAGAATCTGGAACGAACAGCGAATCAGCGAAGGAATTCGCATAAAAAGAAAAGACAATACTTTTGGAAATTTTGCTTCACATGGAGTATGCGACTCTTCGTTGCCTCCGTGAAACTACCCTCTGTCTTATTATCAGCCTGCTGAACAAAGGCATTCCAATCGACGTCCTTGGGCAATATCTTGGTTTGAGGCATGTTGAGTAAATGGCACAGGTGAAAACGTCCCAGAAGACGGAAATAGCAGAACGTCCAATATTGTGCGGCTTCTTATGAACAAAGGTACATCAAATCATTAATCTACGAGGCTACATCCGAGCCTTATATGTCCTTGTCTACTCATCTGGTGTACGCGCCCAGTGTAAGAAAGCACACTGATATCTGTAACCACAGAAATGGCCCTAAAACAAATTGGGTATAGCCTTGGTGGGATGTCCAAGGCACCAACGCGCAGCGCGGAAAGACCACGCTTCTGTGTCCAAAGACCACGCACGACCATGGTCTTTCCGCCGTCACCGACAATTACTCCGTATTCCGCATAAGAGAGGGAAAGCCATTCCGCTGGAGAAATGGCCCGGCACAGCGTTTGAGTTTGTTGCCGAGATCGGCCGCAAGTTTCCGATGATAGACGGCGAACTGTATGCCGATACTAAATCTCTACACAGTGGATGGTTTCTGTTCACGTTTCGAATCGAGTTGAGGCAAGGGTCATTCTCAGCTGGATTTATCGAATATCATTCTCATATCGAGTAGAGGTTTCCTCGGCTATGTTTGCGACCATCACCGTTCGTCCTAGTCTACGGAGTTCGACTGTACTCCGTATGACGCCTACGACAAGTCTCATATGGGATTTGCTGCCTCCCATTCCAGCGTATCAAACAGCGTGGTGGAGGGCGCTCGTTCTAATCGGGTGGGCATTGTCGTTTTGGTCCATGTTGCTTGCGGCTTTGCTGTGTGCAACACCCTAACTCTCAGCCCATCCCGTACGGTAGGAGCGGAAATGAGGAGCGGAAATGATGCGGCTTGGTAAGTGCTTCTCCAGTGACATGGACCACCATGTTTGACGTAGTCTCTTGCACTTCTGGGTGATGGCCCTCATTGTTCCTGTGGCAGTCTGGGTCTCACTTGGGTAACTCGACGCAGATGAACGTCTTGTCAGGAGCTTCTTCTGTTTGCCTGGCTCTGAGTGTGGACCGATGGGCCATGCGCCTTTGAAGCCAGAATCAGTAAATCAGACCTTGGGTGTGGAACATGCAGACCTCGTGAAGCAGAGTACGGTAAATCAGACCTCGGAGGGTTGATCAGGCAGACCTCGATGTGGGGCCGTATTGTTATCATGCACATCGACAGCCCTCGCCTCCAGCATGAACCCTTTCCAGTGAGTACAAACACGTACCACTATGCCATGGTTAATATATATATCACTTTTGGGTGACTGCGTCTGGTCCGATGGGCTGGAGCGATTAGGTGATGAGCATCGAATCGTATGCGCAGTCCATCTTGCGCGCGTATGTGTGTGACACTGGGAGAATGTAACAACTTAATCGGACCTGGGTGTACAAGCAAACCAGACCTGGGCTGTACAACTTGGCAGGTCCACCAGTCCGTGATCTTTGATTTCATTGGCGCTGGGTCCTCATCTGGTCACGTGCCTGGACCTCGCTGCGGGTCGGCCCACCAGTCCAGCGCAGTGCATCGATTCCAGTGAGCTGAGGTCGTTACACGCCTCGTACATACGTATGTACATCGCTGTGGGTGATCTCTGGACGTTCCTGTGAATCAATCTGCCTAGTATTGATGTTGCTCTGTGCCATATTGATGATTTCAGGTCTCTGGAAAGGGTATTATGGTCTTGCGTGGGCATCATTCACGGTCGTCACTACTCCGAAATCATGGGTGTTACTTTGAGGTGTGGCGTATAGTAGGCGCCTCAGCCCACTGGTGGGTCCCAGGGGGGTTCAACTTTTGCTGATGTAAGTTGAACCCCTCCTGCGATTCCCGCTCCATCCAGCTCGATGGCCGTGCAAATGGCAATCTTCAATCGTAGATCCTGGCTTTCCTATGAGGGTTGGCCATGTAATTCTTATTTTAATGTGTTTTCTGGTTTCTATTTTGTACACTTATTGACTTCTACACCGTGATAATGTGATAATCCCGTAGTTGCTGTTTCTGATCATCCTGCTTGACACAGCTGAGGCATGTACAATATATATCTCTACTATCATGACCATTCATATAATTACGATCACTAATTTCTCATACTTCACCAACAACAACCCCATACAGAACGATATAGACACACCAGACACGATACCAACACACACGAACATCAAGATCGATGACACAAAGCGTGGTTGAGGACGAGATCGAGCATACGGGATACCGCGCGTCGGTCAACACCAATTGGAGGAGACGCGGTGCGTTACCTACCATGTTGATGGAAGAGGTAAACACTAGCGGTTGAACCACATTGGATCCATTATACAATGCTACAGCCAGTCAAACAGCAAGGATAGATAACCCCCCTCCCCCAACAATCACTACAGTATCGAAGCTGCAGCTGTACCCGAGCCAACGACGCGACGGCCGAAGCGTCGCACAGCACAACACACACAAATTTACCAAGGCCCACAGACCGAATGGAAGATTACAAGGGGAAAACACACACAGATCCTTTCAAGCGTTCGTATTCATACCGATCGCGGATTGTTCACGCGATCCTTTCGAGGCATGGCACCAGCCGGAAGCATAAAGGCCGCTATGATACAGAAATTCCAAGCACGAACACTAGCAGACCAGTAGTGGACGCGTAATAGTAAAATAAAGTACGATAAAAAATCAAACCCAGACCCATGACTTGTAAGAAAAGATCAATAACACCCCAACGTCCCAGTCATACCGTGAACCAACCCGAAAAGACAACCCGTCGCGTCACTGCTGCGGAAGGACAATCGACGCGCCGACCGCGCAGGATGGCTAAAAGAAAAACAAGCGAAGAAAATGGTTAACCACCGAAACCGTAGAGGGTACCTAAGAAAACAATTAGACGCGTCCGACCGGTAAGACCAGAAATACTCACGTCCTTGACGCTTAAGGGCGTAGACGACATCCAGAGAGGTGACAGTCTTGCGCTTAGCGTGCTCAGTGTAGGTGACAGCATCACGGATGACACCCTCAAGGAAGGTCTTCAGGACACCACGGGTCTCCTCGTAGATCATGGCAGAGATACGCTTGACACCACCACGACGAGCGAGACGACGGATAGCGGGCTTGGTGATACCCTGGATGTTGTCACGCAAGATCTTACGGTGACGCTTGGCACCACCCTTGCCGAGACCCTTTCCACCTTTGCCGCCTGAAGGAAGACGCGTCAGTGGATTGAATGGAAGACGCGGTCATCAAGAGGGATAGACTTACGTCCAGTCATATTGACGGTTGTGTATTAGAAAGTTGGGTTAAGGTTGAGAGAATTGAGGAAGTGGAGGAGATAGTGGTTGAGTGGATGACAGTTGAGAGAGATGGGAGAGGAAGATGGAGGAGAGCTTCCATGGGACGGGGGATATTTGTATAGGGGAGAGGAGAGCGCGGGGAGGACACTGGAATCACACGCTAAGACCGTGATAGACCAATCAGCATTGAGGATCCGCCGGGCGGGCATGATCTGTCGGCAACGTGACCAAGGGGTGCTGATTCGGCAGGAGAATGCCTGATCCTGACGGAAAGGCAATGCACTACAGGTATCAGAGATTCCGAAAGATCAGAGACATCTGGATTCCATCGAGGAACCCCCTTGATCCTTCATTCTGATCGTCCAAAGTCCGCTGGGGCTGGGATCAAGGGCAGGCAGGGTGACATGCTAGATTCGTGATCCTGTGATTCTATTGGCTGATGCGGAAAGGCATTCTCGCTTAGCGGTCGTTTCCCAAAGGGGGCTAGCGTTCCCGGGCGCCCTTTGATTTCCCAGCGAAATCAGACCCGCGAAATCACCGCTTATGGTGTGCTGCTTTCCGAACGTTTTTTCTGATCAAAGGGAAAAAGGCGCTAAGGCCACCCAACTGCTGCCAACACCACCCAGATCACCTCCCGCCCTTTCGCTTACTACAAATACCTCCCCCCACCCACCTCCTCCATCCTTCTTACATCTCCTCCATCCATCCACCTCATCTCTATCTCCATCGACTTTCATCCCCCTACCTCATTTTCCATCACTAAGTCGATCAAATCCATCAAATCTAATCCAATACAATGGCTCGTACCAAGCAGACTGCCCGTAAGTCATCACCTCACCGTCCTTCCTCCTGGTGGGCGTGGCCTTGACTTCACGTCACGGTCGCGTCGCCCAACGGACATCTCGTGTCTCCTGTTTCATCTGCTAACATTTCCTTCTACAGGTAAGTCCACTGGTGGCAAGGCTCCCCGTAAGCAGCTCGCCTCCAAGGCCGCCCGTAAGGCTGCTCCCTCCACCGGAGGTGTCAAGAAGCCTCACCGCTACAAGCCTGGTATGTTCACGCCCCCGTGTGGCAAATCATCCATGTGACTATCTCACTAACAATCATCCAAGGTACCGTCGCTCTCCGTGAGATTCGTCGTTACCAGAAGTCCACTGAGCTGCTCATCCGCAAGCTCCCCTTCCAGCGTCTCGTCCGTGAGATTGCCCAGGATTTCAAGTCCGACCTCCGCTTCCAGTCCTCTGCCATCGGTGCTCTCCAGGAGTCAGTTGAGGCTTACCTCGTCTCCCTCTTCGAGGACACCAACCTTTGCGCCATCCACGCGAAGCGTGTCACCATCCAGTCCAAGGACATCCAGCTTGCCCGCCGCCTCCGTGGTGAGCGTTCTTAAGCCTTTTCTCTCATGAGTTTGTTCTTTTTCTGGTCGGGCGATTATGGGGTTTTCTGTTTTTAATGACTGGCGATACATGATGGGTTTCAATATCACTGGGTTCTCGGATATGGGTTTCAGTTGTTATTTCTTGCTGCACACTAAATAGTAGGCTGCACAGTCGCGGCCGAACGGTCTCATTGATGCATCCGAATGTACATTACGCAGCTTTTTCAAGTGGTTTCCTTCGGGAAGCGCCACCGGATGGCATAGACGCGAAATGCAGTCTTTCTGAGAATTGACCTGTCCTTACCTGATACAAACCAAGTAGACTTGTAGTACATTATCGTTGCCGCATCTGCTCTGATGGATTCCTTTTGATTTTGAAAGCTCTTCGATCCATGATCTGCGACCGCTACGATGGTTCGCTCTATGGAGTCGATGCAACGTTGACCGTTGTATGACGCATAGCGACTACGACATCAACCCTTTTGTACAATATGAGACATCAGCTTCTATTAGGCAGCGACTGGAGCCGGTACTTCCACATTGTTATTTTTGTCATAATATTGTACATATGCATGATTATCTTGACGACATATCGCGCCGCGAATCATTGCGTGGACAGTCCTTTAATCCTAGTAGAGTGGCGACATCTGCAAGACGAATAATCGTCTAATCAAACTATCTCAGACGGCAGAAACGTACCAGTAGAAATCTGTCGTGATGGCGTTTCAATATCTAGAATCCACAGAGATGGATATCAGCCTGCGGATGGGAAGGGGCCGATGAAATTCCCGTATCATCGCTGATTTGCCTCCCATCGCCCATGGAAGCCTAGTCACACCAACATTCCGGTCGCCACATCCCTCAGGCCACTGTCCGTGCCTCGGCCAAGCTGCGTGGCTTTACCGGTGGTTGATCCCGACATTAATCTAAAGATTTGCTTGGGTCAGGGATTTTTTTGAGATCCGTGGTCCAAGACGAATGAATGCTGTGGCGTTCCTTTGGTTAAGGCCTCATGGCCTTAATTACCTCGGCTGGCACCCTACTTGGGTCATGGATGATCGTACGAGACATGGGAACAGTATAAGGAGTTGATCCTAGTAAGCATTAGAGGATGCGAGTGATACAGTCTTGGTGTATGGCAATGTAGTTGATGGGTTTAATGGGGTTGCAGTGATGAGTGCCATGAGATGTTGGCGAAGATATATCTTGTCTTTTTCAATTCAGTATTAGCCAGTTGATCTACGAAACGTCAACAGGCTGGACAGTGGGACCAAGCATCAACTGAAAGAACCAAAGGAATGAGTGTAGCAATGCTCTCACTAATCGCTCAGGACCAGTAGGTTCACGTACTTAGACACATGGATCATGGACCCAGATAACATAGGTATACCCACCACAAAGGCGAATGTTCCACCGAAAGTGTTTGCTGACCGACACAAAACTACGATAAAGATGGAACTGGAGGAGTGATCAAGCAATATCGAGCACAATGACCCAATGTTTCGGAGCTTGCCCGACATGATCATCATACACCTTTGTAGCGAGGACCTTACGCTGCCAAACAACACGAAGCACCGTCGCTATACGGTGACGGTCTTCAGTTGTCGAAGATCACCTCTGTTCAGTCCCCAAACGGAGACCGTCGCCTGAGAAGACAGTGAAACTTCGATAAACTTCAAGGAAAATGGTCCGTATGGGGCACATCTCTCAAGATCAGCAGATGGCAGTGTGAACTGAGATGTGCCCAAGAATAGCCAAGCTTACGACACCATCCTATTAGCACCAACAGCCAAGACATCACCATCATCATACAATATACATAAGCTTCAGTCATCCCAGGACCATGAGTCATCCACGCCAATACATGGGAGAGGGAAGAAGAAGCCGTCAAGAAGTGAGCGGGCTGGATGGTCGAATGTCGGGCTTATCGATTGTTCTCTGCACCTTCACTCCGTAGATCGCTAGGTGAGTTGGTACCTAGACATTGCCTAGGTAGATACTACTCTAAGCTGGATGTGCGTAGTAGTGTCATATAACCCATAACAACCACCGACATCATTCTTCATATTGATCACCATCAGGAGAACGTGGCCTGTCGGTTGGTGCAGCCGCGTCAGAGTCGGAGTTAGAAGTCCTCAGCCCCGAGACAACTGATATTACGGATGATGGACGAGGACCCAACGTCGGATTAATTTGTGCATAATTCGGAGCCACATCAGTAACTCCAGACTCCTGTCAGCCGTTCGCATAAATGTCAGCTCCACCGAGTCATGGAGTATGTTCGGGGTGATTATATGATCACCAGGTAGTACCACCAGTTAAGGGAGAGGTCGCTGGGATCAGGAACATTGATAAATTCGGAACGGAGTAGGGCTTTCCGTGGGAAACGATGGCGACATTTCCATGGACAATCGGTGTCAGATTATGATTAGTATCATGGGCTTATGCGATGCCGGTGATAAGCCGTGATGCAAACGTGCCGAGTCACCCGAACGGCATGCTGCTTTGCATAATTCTGCGGGAGGATTATTCATCCGCCGCCACGCGAGGAAGTCTTTTATTCTCCCTACCAATTGCGGACGGTCTACAAAGAAAGCACCTTCGAGATGATTCTACTCTGTAGACATACAGACTCTGTCCCTGTGGAAACCTCTTTCCTGAGCCAGGAGAAATGATAATGTGAATCCATCCGGCCCACCCATCCGAAAGACACTAGCCCTAAGCCACGAGGCGCCGGAGATGACCATGGGCCCGACGTTTCGATCCCTTAATCCCGATCCACTTCGGACCAAGCCAGACTAGTCGAGACGCCCGATTAATGGTGTCGTTCTGTGCATAAGGCCGGCATAACGCCCAAGATCTCGGCTGGGTGACTACTTTTAGCTCGTTGGGTGGGTTCGGGACCCCCGTTCCCTGTTCCTTTTAGTGTCGGAAGCCGAGGTTTCTGGCAAAGATTCGACGATGAGATCAGAATGAAGAAAAAATTTGTTAAACCCAGATAACAGGCAGGCAGGTATATATACGCGGGTTGGTCCAAGCCTCAGACCACCGGCTGATCTTCACTGATTATCTTTTAATTTTCATCTCTGCTTTCGGTGATCCCCAGAATACATAATAATATTAATGATCATTATTTTCGACATTCCTTCTCTCTGAGTTCTAGCTTTTCCTGAACCGCAGTTGGATCTACTCCGCTAAAGGTTAATCGCCGACGGGGTCATACAAGCCCGCGTTTACTGCATCCGGCTTTCTCCCAACGACTACTAATAACACCACATCGCCGACGCCGTCATTCCTCACGCTCTCTCGATCCCGATTCTCCTAATATCCCCGTCGTTACTTTCCTGACATGGCAAACGAGAAGGAGGACAATGGTCCTTCGAAGCTTGAGGCTCCGGCCAGTCGGAAGATCCCATACTGGCGTCTGGTCTCTGACCAAGCCGTTCTGACCCAAGAGATCATCGACTATCCTTATCCTGGCTCCGGTACGGATGAAGATCCATACGTCGTGACCTGGATTCCGGATGATCCCCGCAATCCTATGTTGTTTCGTCCCCTCAAGAAATGGTTCATCACCATGGTGATGGCCATCGCGACGCTGGCTGTCGCTCTCGTCTCATCGGCTTACACTGGAGGCGTTGCGGAAATTGAAGAACAGTTCAATATCGGGAGCGAAGTCGCTACCCTCGGAGTCTCGCTCTTCGTCCTGGGTTTTGCCATCGGTATGTATTGTTCCCCTACTCGATGGTATTCGTTCTCCTACTAACAGAACATAGGTCCTCTGCTCTGGGCCCCTCTCAGTGAGATGTTTGGTCGCCAGGCCATCTTCTTTTTCACTTACCTCGCGCTCACTGCCTTCAACTGTGGCAGCGCTGGTGCGCAAAACATCTGGACTTTGATCATTCTTCGCTTCTTCGCCGGCTCTTTTGGTGCATCTCCTCTGACCAACGCCGGTGGTGTCATCGCCGACATGTTCCAGGTAAGCTTCGGATGACGCCTTCCAAAGTGTATGGATGGTATTAACAAACAACAGGCCAAGGAACGTGGTGTTGCGATGAGTCTGTTCGCCGCCGCTCCCTTCTTAGGTCCCGTACTTGGCCCTATCTGCGGTGGATTCCTGGGTATGAACGCCGGATGGAGATGGGTGATGGGCTTCTTGGGCGCCTTCGCAGGTGTGGTCTGGATCCTCGCATCTTTGACCGTCCCCGAAACGTATGCACCGGTGCTCCTCCGCCGTCGTGCCGAGAAACTTTCCCAGATCAGCGGCAAGGTGTACCGGAGCAAGCTGGAAATCGACCAGGGCAGACCGACTCTGAAGGAAGCCTTCGGTGTCGCCTTGTCGCGTCCTTGGATCTTGCTTTTCCGGGAGCCCATTGTGTTCCTGCTTTCGCTTTACATGGTAAGAAGCCTTGCGTGTTTGCTTTTTAATATGCATATATACTGACATTTGTAAGGCTATTGTCTACGGTACTCTTTACATGCTGTTCGCTGCCTATCCGATCGTCTTCCAGGGCGTTCGCGGCTGGAACCAAGGCGTCGGTGCTCTGCCCTTCCTCGGAATCATGGTCGGCATGCTTGCGGCTGTGATCTACAGTATCATCGACAACAAGCGCTATGTCAAGACCGAAGCGAACCATGGTGGTTTTGCTCCTCCCGAAGCCCGGCTGCCCCCATGCTTGATCGCCTCTGTCACTATTCCCGTGGGCCTGTTCTGGTTCGCCTGGACAAACTACCCATCCATCCACTGGATGGCTTGTATCGCGGCCGGTGCTCCCTTCGGCTTTGGAATGGTCCTGGTGTTCCTGAGCATCATGAGCTACCTGATTGATACCTATACGATCTTTGCCGCATCCGTCCTGGCGGCCAACAGTGTTCTTCGGTCTATCTTCGGCGCTGTGTTCCCCCTCTTCACCACCTACATGTATGAGGATCTGGGTATCCACTGGGCCTCGTCGATTCCGGCATTCCTAGCTCTTGCCTGTGTGCCGTTCCCCTTCCTCTTCTACAAGTACGGCCCCGCCGTGCGCAAGCGCTGCAAGTACGCTGCCCAGTCCGATGCCTTCATGCGGAAGATGCTGCAGCAGATGAAGCAGAAGGCCCCGGAGCCGGAGCCGGAGGAGCCTGAGGACCAGGAGGTCGAGGGCTATGACCGTACGGAAGCTCCCGCGCCCGCTCTGGATGAATCCGAGGAGAGCGAGACCGACTCAAAGGTCGCCGAGCTGCCCAAGGTGCGCAAGAGCCATAGCCGGGCGTCGACCGTGCGCTCCACCCGGAGTGTTGCCTCGCTGGCCCCGTCGCTCTACGAAGGCAACCCGTACGATATCGACCGGGTCAACACTCGCGATTCTTTCAAACACTAATGCCTTTGGTCAATGATTATCGTCTTTGACCCTGGTATCTACACGCTGCGATAATATTTAGTACATAAAGATCACTCGCTGTTCTTAGATTTTTCTTTGGATGTGCCGACGAGAGCCACGGATAATGGGCGAAAAGTTTTGACTTTCTGTTTGATGTTATGCGTCGAGGCTGTGAGCTCTTGGTGCATATCTGCTCATTGCATATTGATATACCCAGCACCTTGTTGTTTTTATCTGTTTTATTTTTTTATTTCACATTGCATAAGATGTGGAGTTGGTGGTCATATAGATAGATATCAATCTAATAAATCATTTAACTGCAATCATTATAATTACTATTACTTCCCATGATTCAGGTACCTACACCCATCAAATGCAGTGAAAGGTTCATGCAAGGGCTGCAGTCACTGCCTCCGCGTACGTCACCACCACACCCCTTGTTACTGCATTAAAGAACTGCCTCACACTCATGGACCATGAATATACCGGTTCATTCTTGAAACAGAGGCACAGAAGGCCAAGCATATGTCTACGAGCTTGACTTAGTGCTCTTCATCTCCGAAACCGCAGCTTTTACACGCACTACCAGCAGGATCTCAGCAAGCTGAATGCTCATCCCTTTCAAGCCCCTCGCCGGCACTGCCTCATCATCGTCAATCGCAACTCCACCAAGGGACATGCTCGCTCGATACAACCCGCTGGCCTGTCCTAGACCATCCAACGCGCAAGAGCCCGGAAACTACAACCCGTCACCGGTTATGTAGCCTCTTCCCTACCGTGATAGTCAGCGGGAGGGCAAGAACAGGATGCGAGCCGATGACATGACCGCGCAATGTAGGGGCTGCGACGACCATCTACTGAATGAGGTACTGATCATCGAGATTCCAGACGAGAGTCCTCTCTCTCACGACAATTGAAATGCCAACCGCCGGCCCGTCCAGGGCGTTCACAGCTTCATTCGGCAAATCTCCGCAGATCACATCGACCCGAATGAAAGCCACATAGCTATGCATGGGCTGCTTAATCCCGATACAATGTTCACCTGGAATGGAGAACATATCGAACCTATCATATCTGGTATCTGTCTGCTCTCCCCCTGCGTCTTGCAGTCCCTGCCACCCCCCTACAACCTCAGTCATCCAGAAGCCGGTTGATATCATGGCTGTATTCGGAAATGATCACAGGCCCGGCGCATGTTCTTAAACAGCCATACTGTCACTTTGTGCCAAACACCATCTCGGATTTCGGCTTTTCATTGTCCACTCTGCCTCCTCCCCCGTGGACCCGTTTTACTGGCCAAAATGCTGGTATCGGGGGTGATTTTTCCCATTGTGGCCTCCCTGGCACGGGAAGTATCAGGCGTCGGAGTAGATCCTGTTGATAACTTCTGCACGAGACGGAACCATCAATGTAAACCCAAACCCCCGATCCGGGAGAGATTGTCCTCGCTAACAGCACGTCAGCCGTGGTGAAGGACGGAAGACTGTATATAGACGGCGGGCTGGAGACATTTGCACAGCGGACCAACGACGGTGAAATCGAAGACAACCGCATTCTCGGATACAGTGCGTCTGCAACACCCTAGGCTCTCCACGCCACTAACTTCGACAGACACGGAGTTGATCGAAGTCGACTTGCGGTCACCATGGGACGCGGAGCACAACATCTCCATCACCACCGTCCCCATAACCGCAAACCCACACGCCGACACCGACCCCCCATTAGTAGTCCGCGGCGCCATGTACTCCGGACTCCCCACAGACTCGAAGATCTACCTCTACGGCGGAAGAACATCCTATGCGAACACAAGCTTCCCGGGCTTCCAGGAGCCGCCGTCCTCGCAATACCCTCTATGGTCCTACGACACCGCCGCCGATATATGGAGCCAGTACGACGTGACCGCGGACGCGCCTTACCGCCCGGCAGGAGGGAGCTACGCCGACGCCCCGGATCTCGGGCTCGCGTTCTATCTGAACGGCTTCATCGACAACGGGACCTCCGATGACCTGGAGTATATGTCGAACTTCCGGCGATACCTCGACGGGCTCATCGTGATCAACATGGACTCCCTCGTCGTAACGAATGTGTCGACGATCTGGCTGCGGCGAGCGCCGCGGGCAAAGGGAGGCATGGTGTATGTTCCGGGCATAGGCCCGCAGGGAATGCTGGTCGAC
Organism: Aspergillus aff. floccosus IMV 01167; assembly: GCA_001931935.1. Taxonomy (NCBI): domain Eukaryota; kingdom Fungi; phylum Ascomycota; class Eurotiomycetes; order Eurotiales; family Aspergillaceae; genus Aspergillus; species Aspergillus aff. floccosus IMV 01167. The sequence goes on from MSJE01000004.1 coordinate 195,499, forward strand.
ATTGGGGGCGTCACCAAGCCGACGACCGACAGCAGCGCGTCGAACGATGGGACCTACGTAGGTGGGAGCGCACCATCAGCGAAGATCGCCAGCTAACGGCCGGCGGCCGGCGACAGGTAACCTTTGACAAGGTCGATTTCCTTGACGTCTCCTCCATCGCCGACGACAGCAGGAACGCGACGTGGTTCGTGCAACGAGCTGCGGGCGAGGTTCCGCCGCCCCGGACGGATTTCTGCCTCGTCACCGCGTCCGCGAAGGACAACTCGAGCCACAACATCTACCTTTACGGCGGGAAGGGTACTCACGAGGCGTACGACGACGTGTACGTCCTGTCAATCCCCTCCTTCACGTGGAAGCGGGTCTACCGCGGCGAGTCGCCGCGGTACGGCCATACCTGCCACCTGGTCGGGAACCGCCAGATGCTGGCGGTGGGGGGCGTGGCTTCCGACGGGCCCATGTCGAGGTGCGACGGGGAACAGACAGGCGTTGCGGTCTTTGACCTGACCGACCTGGAATGGCGCAGTGTCTATAGCCCCTCCGCGCCGGCGTACCAGGTGCCCGGACCGATCCTCCGCACCATCGGCGGCCAGTAAGTGCTGCGGTCTTTGACCTCAAGATGTATGTTTGAATGCTCACACCCACAGTCCGGACGGCAACGCGAGCATGAAAGCACCTCCACATGGCTTCAGCACACGGCAGATAGCGCATTTCTTCCACGAACCTCCCGGCGACGACGTCGACGACGACATTCTGGAGGACGGGGATCTCGAACCGAGAGACATCTCCGGGATTGTGATCGGCTCCGTGGGCGCCGTCGGGCTGATTCTAGGCAGCGTGTATTTCTGGCTCCGACACAAGAAGCGACGCGAGTCCGACGACGCGGACGCCGAGAGCGCACCGTGGACGGAAGAGAAGGAGATCGCTTGCGTGGAGAGTAAAGACTTTGCTTGCGTGGGTAGCAAGGACTTTGCGTACGTGGGAGCGGTGTCTCGCAAGGAAGACGAACCACAGAGGAATCATCTCCATGCGACAGCAGCACTGCAGGAAATCGACGCCAACCACGTGCGTGCACCGACAGACAAGTAGAGTATAGATATAGACCACTTGCAAGGTTATCCACAGCACCAGCCACACTTACATACAGAGTAAGGTGTATGATAGATCCGTTGCGTGAATCAGAACAACGATCGACCGATCTCCACCGCGACTGATCAGACTAATTAGCAGCAAGTGGGTGGAGCCAGTGGGCTGCATGATGGTGTCATCCTTGACGGGGGTGGTAATACCATACCGCTGCAGATCGCAGTATTACCGCAGAGTACTATACGGTCTACGTAGTTCGCCCACGGCTCTGTATCTGCTTTCTTTCGATGGACGACTGGTCAGGAGCTTCCTTTGTTATCTTCAAGCCACAGTATGGTTTCACCTAGGGTTTACCCGACAGAGAGAGAGGATATGGTTTCCGTCAAAGTATAATCCTAAAGCATGCTACTAGTGTACGTACCCTATACCTTGGGTATATTCTACCTAGGTAGTCTGTCTTCAATAACTTCAGTGGTATCAAATAAGCAACAGGAATTAAAGCAACCTCCACACCCAATCCCGAACTCCACGACGAGAACAAACGGATTATGCTAGGGCCCACTATGCTACCTAACCTACCCTACCCAAGGACCCGGAAAACCCTTAACTTTCCACCCGCTCCCGCATGGGTCCCCAGCCATTGGCGAATCACCCTGGCCCAGTGACTGCACGGAAGACGCACTAATATTGCGAGCTCTCCACTCCCCCAGAGGGTAGGTAGCTGCGCAGCTCTCGTTGAAGTAATGATGACCGTACTTTTGCGTGCGTGCGTGGCCCTTCAGACAAGGTCGGACATGGCAGTGTGGACGGCCGCAGCTTAATATCAAAGGTCTCTACGGAGTACGAATATGACATCTGCGTGCAGTGCTTATTTTATTCTCAGAGGGTTTCAGTAGTTGAAAAGTAGAGACTCCAGATCGTGCGTATGTGATTAAAAGATAGCTATGGTACAAATCATACTATACAGCCCTGAGGGAAAGCAATCTGTACACCACCCAAACCCACCAACCCATGCAAATCCAAATAACGGGACCAACAGTGCAGACATCATGGCGTAACAATCATAATACAAAAAACACGTAGTATAGTACATCATCACCAAACATTCGTCATCTGGCTTCTTTTATCATGTAGAAAATGCAATCATTTTAAACCACCCAATGGGAAACAAAAGAAAGTCTAAGACCCACGACCGTGTCCATGAAATCAGATCGCACGAGGAAAAACGAAGAGCTTGCTGTAAAAGAGGAGACGCCGTTGCCAAGTGATCAAAGTAAGAATAACATATGCGTCATCAAACATCCAAACCGTGAGAGAGAGAGAGAGAGATATGTGGATGAACGAGAGGAAGGGATTTGTGCTGACGTCATTCCCCGAAGAATCCCGATGATGTCATCGAGATTCCTTTTGGGTGTGCTACCCGCATCCCGATCTGGAAGGTTCGACCGCCGATCGGGGACCGTTAGCGCGTCCTTACCCGATAAGGAGGCGCGATGACGTCGGAGGCTGCCGCTCCTCATCTGGAGCCATGGGGCCTGTCGCATTGGTGGGACACCCCCCTCGAATCAACAAGCGCCGTCGCGCGAGGACTGGAGGCTATCACCATTGTGAGAGGAGTCAATGGGTAAGGAGGTATGCTGCACGACCATCCTTCGAGCGGACTCACTCCCGGCCCCTGCGCCGCTGCTTGCCGGGCCAATCGACCTCCGGGTGCACCACCCGCATGTGTCGGGTGAGCGCATCGTTGCGCGAGAACGTCTTCTCCTCCGTGCACAGATGGCAGCGAACCTTTTGCTTGCGAGCATTGTGGATCGTGTCCTCGTGCCGCGTCAGGTCGTAGGGGCGAGAGAAGATCGAATTGCACGGCTTGCCTGTCGAGGGGTTGATCCGCTCACACTTGTGGGGACCAGCCTGAGAGTTGCGCGACGCACTGTCACGCCCCACCAGGTGGCCGCCAGGGGTGGTTTGACGGTGTGCCTCACGCTTGTGCTTCTGCAGCTTGGCAGGAGTCTCAAACCGAAGGGTGCAGCCGTGATAGGTGCAGGTGTAGGTACCGCTGTCAGAGGAGGTATTCTCCGGACGCATAATCTCTTCGTGCACCGGCTGGATCGGCATGTTCATCGATTGGGAGGGGAGCTCCGTAGAGGGGAGGATGTCACTGCCCGTAGACTCAAAGTTCGGAAGGGAAGCGGGAAAATCCGGAGTCTGTTGCAAGAGGTTACCCTGCTGCGCAGACGGGTGCTGGCGGCCCTGTTGCGGCTGGGCAAAGTGGTATTGCTGGGGCACTCCCTGCGGAGCATACTGAGCGGGGAATGAGTCCATCGATGTAAAGTTCTGGGACGGCTGGAAGGACGATGAGCTTTCCCGTCGGAGACCCATCGCATCGCCCAGGTTGAAGTCGGCCTGGTTCGACGTGAACATGGGCATCGTCGCATCTTCCCCTTCGTTGAAGTCCAGCAGAGCGTCCTTGGGAGACATGGTCTTGGGCTCACCCGGAGCGGCTTGGCCCATGCCAGCTTGCTGTCCGGGCACACTCGTGGCCATCGGGGGGTTCTGCAGCGTAGCCGTGTCGAATTCGCCAGCCAGAGGGGAACCCTGACGGAAGGGCGAGCGATCACGGCTCATCGCCACCGCTGGCGATTGCGACCGCGCCGACAGGTGGCCCTGGTTGGCAGCCTGAAGCCGGTCCGCAAAGACATTACGGAAGGGCATCATGTTCTGCTGCTGCTGCTGGTTGGTCGCGGGCTTTGACACCTGTGAAGCGGACATCATGGCGGGATTGTAGAGTTCGTCTTGGTAGACGTCGGAGATGGTTCGGTTGAGCCTGGGAACTCCCACGGACATATTGTTGCTGTTGTTGCCGGTTTGGTTATTGTATTCTGGCGGATCGAATTGTAAGTAATCATCCATCCATTTGTCTATGTCAGAAAATCGCTGCTCACCATTGACGATCGCCTTGGATGTATCGTCGAGCTCCTCAAAGCTCGCATGCGGAGTCACAGGAGAGTTGTGGCTCACGCTGGATACTGAAGGCGCCAGCGAGTGTTCGCTGGACTGATGTTGGTGGTGAGGCTGCTGCTGCTGCTGCTTCTGTTCCATCACAGCTCGGCGAATGGCGAGATCAGCATCAGCTTGGCTAGCATCATCAAATCCGCGGTATTGGGTTCCCATGAAGGAGTGCTGGACGGGCGTGTGCTCGGGAGTAGGCAGTGGCCGCGAGAAGCCCGCACCGTTGGAACGCTGGTAGGAGCTTCCTGCCGGGGCGGATTTGCTCGACGAGAGACTCGGAGAGGCTTTCTGCTGCTGCTGCGGCTGCTGGAACTCTGGACTGTATTGCGAAACGTTGTTCTGCTGGATGCGCGCGGGGCTCAGGAGCTGGAGGTTGGCGTCCCAACCGTGGTTGTTTGCGACCCGTTGTTGCGCCAACATGGGAGAGTTGTTGAAGATGTACTGCTGGGGATACTGGGTTTGGATGAAGGGTTGCGACGATGGCGGAGAGGTTGGATGGGAGATGTGTATCGAGGGGTTGTAGGACGAGGCGGGAGTCATGGAAGGCGCTTCAAAAGAGGTGGTACCGTCGAAGACGGCAGAGGAGTAGTCCGTGGCAAGCGCCGTTGTCACGGGAGGCTGGGAGTAAGAGGAGTAGGAGGAGGGGGAGGAAGTGGGCGAAGAGGGCGCGGAAGATGGCGGAGAGACGAAGTGCAGGTCCGGATGATACTGGAAGGGTGACTGCAATCGCGGTTGCTGCTGTTGTTGGTCGAGATAGACCAGCGGCGAAAAGTCTGGAAGAAACTGATCGCCTTGGATGCAAACGGAATCTTGGTAGTTGACGAAAGGAGTGGAGGTGACGAGGTCTTTGCGTGACGAGGGAGACATGAACATAGTTGGGGGTTTGCCACCGAGGGAGGCGGGAGAATTTATAATAGGTTGGCACCAGGGCCCCCGGGAAAACAGGCGTCGGGGTCGTTCCAAGTAATGGTTTGGTGCGTCGAGGCGATAGAACGAATCAGGACGATGGAAGAGACTGGAATCGTCCAGAGGAAGAGCGAGGAGATCCGTGGGTGTGCCTATAAGGGATGGGAAAGGCCGGTTAGTTGTGGAAGGGGGGAAGATTTCCAGTGGTGACGAGGAAGACAAGGTGACCAGAGTGCAAAGGAAGTCGGGGGGAAGTATAAAAGGTGTGGAAGGTTTGGGTCGAACCAACGTACTATAGAAGGGCGGGTGACTATACGGCAGTGGAGTCGGGGAGGTGACAGACGGATGAGTCAAGACTGGGTTGATTGATAATGCAATGTAGAAGGTCAGGGTAATGGAAGACCTGAAAGATGAAAGATGATGGCGACTATCACAATGACTGATTGACTTGATGGAGGAAGAGAAACGAGTGCAAAGGGAGGGGAGGGTTGATCTTTTTAACCGATTGGGATGCATGACCTCACGTTGACAAAAATAAAATAAAATGGAATAATAATTATTTGAATAATAATAATCATCCATCCTGCACTGGCGGTATGGCCGACAATGCAGCAGTCCTTACGGCCGGGTGACAATACCGTTACCGCGCCAATCTTACACCGATCGCCCACAGGATCCGGGGTCATGAATTATTCCTAATTATTACCTGATCAAGAATCAGCCACAATCGGCACCCTCCGCGCGACTCGCTTTACTGGAATCTCCGATCATCTTCCTGTGGCTTCGCTGGGATTCCTGTTAACTCCGATATCCGATGTGCTGATTAATAGCCTTGTCATTTGTCACGACCCTGGATCACTGTTATGCTGTGACTCAATCCATTAGAATGAACTAGATGCACTACTCATTACCTACCAAGTATCTACCTAGGTAAGAAGAAGATCATGACTATTGTTCTGGCTGCCTCCTAAGGCATCCAATCAGAGGCCTGAAAATAAGGCTGCGCCACAATTCCACCCCTGGAGATGGAGATCCGGATCGCTCTCGTGTCTTTGTTGGGCCACGATACCGAGGCAGGTCTCAAAAGTCAGAAACAAAAAGCCTAAAAAAAAACAAATCCACTAACCCTTACAGATGACATGTTCCATGATTGGTGATCGGAGGTGGATCGTGGACTGCAAACGCAGCCCTTCTGTCGATCATCGGGGTCCACTAGCCAGAGCATCAATAGGGCACTAGCCTCGGCCAAAGCCACATAATCTGTGGCTGATATATGCTATGTCGGATTTGTCATCGGTGCATGAGGTATCAACGGAGTTGTCCGGGGCCCAGCCACAACGCATCATCATCTAGCTTTCTCTTCCACGTTGCTTTTCCCTCTTGGTATGCAGATCCATCTACCGACCAGGGCATGATAGCCCAATTCCTCCCCAGGTACTGACGTTGACTCCTGCGGGAAAGTCTCGGAGTCGAGAGCTACTGCCAAGCCCCTCCCCCGGTCTAGCGTGCAACTAACGTATGGTACTTGGTGTTGGTGGTACCGTACCGTGGATGCTCACCGGCGGCATAACTCATCCGAACCCTTTCGAGCTTTCGGCCGGCATTACCCATCCATGCTGGCGGAGCAAGGCTACTACGCTCGCTACTCGATCTCGACCAGGCCATGTAACCTAAGCCGTCTCGCGTGCCGGTTGGGAAGCACGCTATTCTCGCTTTTAGTACACATGGGAGTTGGTCAGCTGACCAAGCATCTCATGCCACGTCCAACATGACAGGCAATATCCCCGGGTCTCCCCATGGTTCCACGCCTCGCTTAGAGGTGGACAGCATCACCACTCGTGCTGAGCCTCATTGACCGCGCGACCCCACGTCAGGTGAGACTCGGTCGGTTTGCATTGCCCATTGTTGAGCGGATATCAGCTCTCGACCATTTGTTGAGAGGTCCCGTGACCAATCCTATCTCGTTCGCATAGTATGCCTCGTAGATACAGTAGACACATAGACTGCATTTCACATGTGAATTCGACCTGTCGACACTGCAGCAACGACTAGGTGAAATTAAACTCCTCAGCTCGTGGCAGCCTGGCCCGCCAGCACGCACGCACTGGTCAGACACCAGGTCGATCGCGTGTGCTGTACGCCAATCACCGTAGTATATGCGACCAGCTACGCTGTCGGGTTATTCCACCCCCTCTCAACAACCTGTCATGGACAATGGGGAAGACCAGTCCCCACCGCGCACTGGACAGACGACAGCTGAAACCGGTGGCAACGGCCTCTGCCCCAGCACACCTGCCCCAGCACACCAACCGGTCTCGAGATGATCGATCGGCCAAACAGCTGGTCTTACCCTCGTCCGAAAGACATGGACATAACGGAGACCAGTGGGTTGGAACCCGGTAAGCGGGTTACAGGGCGACGTTCCACCGGATACACATACGTACTGCGACATCGGTCGAAGTCGTCAGAGGACAAGTAAGCAAACTCTACGAGCTATCGGATTGGGTGACCGGGGCTGTGGTGGGCGGATGGGTGTTGAATCTGGCATCTCCCGTCCGAGCGTCTAGATTGCCCTACGAGGGATGGGCCCTACAAAGGATGAGGGAAACCAGCAGGCTTGTACCGACCGGCCGGTTGAGGGCTGATCTGACTTCATTCACACGTGGGATCTTGGACCCGACCTATCGGAGGACGCCTGCCAGATCAGGGAGATGCGGGCGAAGCCGCAATAGCCCTGATATCTGATGTCCGGCCCGAGGGTGTCTGCTTCTTGGTGACGCGATGACTCGGGACGGTGCAGTCCAACTCAACTCCGCGGGGTCTGTGTTGACGGCCTTCGTAAGGTTTACCCGAATGGGACCTTGTCCATCGATATTATCTTTTGTGTATGTCACCGGCGACAACCCGGACGGTGCTGTGGTATCCGAACTATCACCCTAACAGGGATCAACCCGACCGGTCAGCACTTTAACCGTTCGCACGGGAGGGCGTCGTGTAACGAGAAGACGCTAATGCAGAGAAGAAAAATTTTTTTTCCCTCTAGTTGTGCACAGGCTGGTCAATCAGAGGGAGAGGAAGCGCAATGCAGAATGTCGGCGCACAGCCACAACGACGTGTTCGCGGGGGAAGCAGCCTGCAGAACGGAGAATACCAGCCCGGTAACAATACCATGCCTGCCGAGGACCCACCGCGGCAGCCAATCGGCGTCTCCGCGGGCGAAGAATTTTCTTCCATGGAGATTCTGGAAACCTTCTAATTATGGCCGGGCCAGCCTGCGTCCTAACTAAACTAGTAACTAGCCCATGCAGCGGCATGCAGCCAGAGAAAAATTTTGCCATCGCTTACGGAGGACGGGCTTCCATGAATTCTTCCTGGCTTCCATGCAGCACCGGACAGAGTACCTACTTTAGTGCATACTCAGTGATCCGGATGATGCCTAACACGAGACAGATTCCATGCCAGAATGACTCAACTGTGAAAATTCTGCGTTTTAGCGCAAGAATCCATCGTGGTTCATCTACATTCCTGTTTGTTGTTCTCTGATACTTTCGGGGTTTGATCGGCTGTCCGCAGTCCAGGAACAGATTTCCGACCGTGCTGGTCAGTCGGATGAGCGTATCCGATAACTAACATACTCGTAGATTCATAAGCATTCTAGAATAACAACGAAACATCTTGGGGACGATTACTCACGATTACTATTATTATCCCTTTTTCACCTCGAATACGAGACCGATAGAGCGATTAGTCCAGATAGAATACTCCGTACACAACTGGGTCATCCTTCGGCCCGGCAGATCAATCCATCCTGGTCGGCAACACGGCACCATGGTTCCTCCCACCTGGTCTAGCGTCCGTCCGTGCAGCCTCGATGCCCGACCGTTGAGTGAGATACGGTATCAGTGAGATAGTAGATAGCATGTACATAGATACGACATGTCTCACTTGTGCAATGATGACTGTCTCTGATAACCCCTTTATCGCTCACTTGAGTGGGATAAAAATAGTTACCTGTCATCGGCTCGAGTCATCGTGACCTGCGGATAGATACTGACTGGATAGCGCTCTAGACTGACTTGATGCTCATCTGACCATCCTCATCCTCAACAAGAAGAATAAATAGTAACAATCAAAGACAGGGTGAAGATTTGCACAATCATCGTATGCATGTCTTGCAGTGTCAGCACTCAACGTCTTGTCTTCGTTCTCTTCCCCTCTGCACCGCCTCCGGTCTGGACCGTCGCGTCTTCTCGGCCGGTCGCGGTCCAGACCCTCAGGTCGACCTCGCTTAATTCAATCCTCGTTCTAACTGATTGATCTTCTTCTAGACTTCGGCCGGTCAACTGATGTTGTAGGAATTCGAGAATACTTGGAATCTACAGTGTGGCCTTGGTCATTCCAGGGTAGAACGGTGGACTGCGACCGTCCTGTCGCAGGTCGCGTCTCTACCACAACGCGGAATTCTTGATTTTCATGTTCGTGGATTCTCAATCCCTACCCACAACTCTATCATTACTCTAGATTGTATATGTATATTGGGTGTAATGACCGCTCATATATAATCCGAAATAATTTCTAGACTTTTAGAATTATCGTCAACCGAATCAAAGGAATATTCCTAAATCTGCATTATAAAACCATCTGCTTGTATCAACAAAGCATCCTCATAACATGCTCATGCCGAGTCCCCAAGCACCGCGGTCCGCGCGTCTTTGTAGAGCGGGGAGATTCCCGTCCAATGTTTAAACTAGAATCATATCAGCATAAAGAAAACTCACCCTATCTGGGAAGAGACAACTCACCTGGTACCAGCCCTGGCCCACCAGGACCTCCAGCCCCGGAATAGTCAGCCAGCCGGCATCCGACGCCAACTGCATCAAAGCCGTCACGGCGGGCTTGTAGGCCATCTCCAGAAGCACACGCGGCGCCTTCTCGCCGGACTTGACGATGTCGGCGTCGAGCTCCTGTGCCCGCTCAAACATGTGACACAGGGTCTCCCGCATGCCGGGGTCGATCGGCCGGTCTGCCGGTATCGTGCCAATTGCGACCTGCGGCACCGTGTCGATCTGCTCGCTGCTGTCCACGAGCCGGATGTTGTAGCCAGTCGGGAAGGTCTCAACCATGCTCTGCAGCTTGCTCGCGGAACGTCCAATTACATAGATCGGGGAGTAGCCCATGTTGTGGAGAGCAAAGATCGCGGCCCGAGCGGTGCCGCCACCACCAACCACCACCGCGCTGGCGTCCTTGTTGGCGCCGTAGACGCCGGCGTTGCGCAGAGACAGGATCATGCCCTGCCAGTCGGTGTTGTAGCCCACCAGCCGAGTCTTGTCGGAACCGTTGCTCACGGGCACGATGGTGTTCACCGCACCAATGATTTCGGCCTCCCGAGCAATCTCATCCAACAGAGGCATGATATCCAGCTTCAGGGGAATAGTCACAGAGGCACCGCCAAAGTCAGGGGAGCGGATAAAGTCCTTCACATCTTCGGCGTTGGAGGTCTCCAGCCGCGTGTACTCGTGGGGGAGTCCCGACAGCTGGAAGAGGGTGTTGTGGAGAGCCGGGGAACGGGAAGCCGACACGGGGTTCCCGAAGATGGCGAACTGCTTCTTCTTGATCTCACCCATCAGAGACAGTCCTCTGCGGATTTCAGTGGCGGACAGCTGGCCAGGAGCGGCCTTGAACGGAAGGCTGGGGTGGGACACCGGGGTCATGAAGCCGTTCAGGATGCGGCTCAGTTGTCCGTTGTCACCCATGTTGATGGCAATCATCGGCACATCGTGAGCCTCCTCTGCCCACGTCTTGAACTTCCGAAGGGCGGTGTTGTCGTCGAGGTTCTTCGCCACACCGACGAGCTTGATCACATCACCGTACTCGAGCGCTCGGTTGTAATACTTGATCCAAGACATGTTGGACCACGACAGCTCTCCCTTGGGATCGTGGTGCGACGCGATGATCTTCGAGTAACCCTTCATCTCCGTGACAGCGCGAAGCATCTCGTCGGGGAAAGCGATTTCAAGGTCCACGAATTCACTGCCTGAACGCATGGCGAGACGGTACAGGTCCATCACAGCGTCGTGAGCGTCATCGGGGAAACGGCCACCTTGGCTCTTGGTGCGGATGGTGAAGATGAGAGGGAGGGCGGTGCGACTGCGGAGGAAGGACATCTGCTCGGCCACGTAGTCGACCGAAGGAATGTCGCTATCCGACGCCGGATCCTTCAACAGATCGACGCGGAGCTCGACGGCGTCAGAGCCCACGCACACCTCATCGAGGATGTCACTGGCAGAGCGCAGATCCGGCAGAGTGAGAGACACGAAGAAAGAGTGCTTCTTCTGCTTGATCAGGCTGAGGTTGTCCACCTGGCCGGTGACGACCTTCAAGAACCGCTCAAAGTCTTCAGACGCCCGAGTAAGGCCGCTGGAGCTTGCGTGTTGGCTGTAATACTGGATGTTGCTGCACTCGTTGAACCAGGGCTTTCTGCGTAGCCACACGCCCATCATGTCTTCCACGTAGGCCGGGCGAGTCTGGTCGATGGAGAGGAAGTCCATCACTTGCTTGATATCGCGCATGATCAGAAGGACGTTGCCCTTGTTCTTGTGATAGTCGACGAGCAGCTTGCGCGCCTCCGGGATCTCAACAATACCGCCGCCGCATGCAAACACGTGGCCAGTCGCGCGTTCCTTCAAGGTGCGCTGCAGAAGGCTCAGTTCGGCATCTCGGAATCCCTGCCAGCCACGCTGCTTGATGATTTCGGGAATTGTCATGCCCTCGTTGGTTTCCAACTCAGTGTCAAGGTCAACGAACGGACGGTTCAAGGCCTTTGCAACCCATTTCCCGCTCGTCGTCTTGCCAGCGCCCCGCATACCGATGATGAACACAGAAGCACTGGCCTTCTCCGCACCGGTCAGTACAGGAGTTTCCTCCTCCTTGAGCTCTCTTCCCTCGAGCTTCACGGAGAACAACTGTCTAAGAGTGTCCCACCACCCGGGCCACGTCTTACCGACACACTCCTTCTCCAGGATCAAGGTGGGCTGGGGAGTTACAAGGGAAAGAACGCTAAAACTGAAGGCCACGCGGTGGTCATCGTAGCAGAAAACGCCACCCGCGGGCTGTCTCAGGGTGGAGCGGTCGATGCCGTCGATCTCGAGACCGTCGTCGTGTTCGCGACAGACCACTCCAAACTTAGCGAGCTCATCCTTCATGGCCTTGATCCGGTTGCACTCCTTCACTCGCTGGTTCGCGATACCGTAAATACGCGTGGTGTGATTAGAGCCCTCACCGCGAGCAATGGCGGCAAGCACGGAGGCTCCCAGGAAAGCGTCAGTCATGGGCTCCATGTCCACGTTGGGAAGCGGCCGCAAGATGCCATCGGCCGGTCCAGTAACCGTGGTCGAGGTCTCAGTCTGAGTGACCGTGCAGCCCATGGGCCGCAAGATATCCACGGCGAAGCGAGCGTCACCCTGGAGAGACTTAGAGCCGATGTTGGGGACTGTGCAGGTCGTGCCCGAGACCGCGGCAATGGCCAGGGGATAGGTAGCAGAGCTAGCATCGCTCTCCACCACATACTCGGCGGGGTTGACATAGCGACCCTGAGGGATATGGTAGGTGAACTCCTCGGTGGTCGACTTCTGCACCACAATGCCGAAAGAGCGCATCATCGCGGTGGTCATCTCGATATATGGCTCGGAGATGGGTTTGCCACCGACAAGCTTCAGGGTGACGGGCTCCTTGGCGTAGGGAGCGCACATAAGGAGCGAGGACACGAACTGCGAGGAGACCTTAGCAGCCAAGTTGATACGTCCTCCGGCAAATCCGCCACCGGCACCGATCTTCAGGGGAAGACTGCCCTTCTTCTCCAAGTACTCGACCGAGGCGCCATTCGCAGTCAACGCGTCAACCAAATCGCCAATTGGACGTTGTTTCATGCGGTTGTTGCCGGTCAAAACGCTGTGATCGACGGTGCTGGCGGTCGCAAGAGTGACGACCGTGGTCAGGAACCGCGAGGCGGTGCCCGCGTTTCCAAGATAGAGGGGCGTAGGGCTTGCCTTGATGTCTCCTCCCTTTCCGTTCACGACAAGCACTTCACCCTCCTCCTCCCAAGAGAAGGTGGCAGCGCCGATTCTCTCCAACGCATTCATCATGACCTCGGTGTCGTCGGAGTACAGCAAGTTCTTGATCCGACATGTGCCAGAGCCCAGAGCAGCCAGAACCAGAGCACGGTTGGAGATACTCTTCGAGCCCGGGGGAGCACATACCACATTGGATTCCTTGGGAACACCGGGATGCACCTCAACACTGGGAGCCAGGACCACGCTGATGTCCTCGTTGGGCACCACGCTAGCCTTGGGTTCGTACGGTTGACCGATGGCCGAAAGAAGCACGATCTTCTTTTTGGGGCCGTCGTTCTTCTTATCCAGAGCCATGTTGAAAAGCAGCTGGTCGACGGAGCAATGTTTGCCGGCGGTGAGCTTGCGAATGCGAGCATCTTTCAGGGAGGTAGGCAGACCGTATGCGGCGATGCACTTGACAATGCGAGCCACGGCGACATTCTTCAGGATACCGAGGTGGCGCGCCAACTCGGCCTCCTTCACCATGCCAATGGCAACGCACTCACCGTGCAGGATCTGGGGGGTAAGAATGGCCTCAATTGCGTGACCGATGGAGTGACCCCAGTTCAGGAGATTCCGAAGGCCACCCTCTCGCTCGTCCTCGGAGACGACGTACGCCTTGTGACGCGCGGATGCGAGAATGCGAGCCTTGAGAATGTCTTCGAGACCGGCGAATCGGTGCTGACCGGGTTTGACTTCACGGCGGACGGCGGACAAGATCGTCTCGGCGTTTTCCTCCAATGCGGTGAACTCTTCCTCACTGGAGATGGCGGCGGTTTTGATGACCTCGGCCATTCCATTGATGAACTCCCGCACGGGGAGAGTCTCCAGAAACTCGAGGTCGATGTAGATGCGCGTGGGCTGCCAGATGGCGCCGATCAGGTTCTTACCAAGCGGGGTATCGATCGCAGTCTTTCCTCCGATGGAGGAGTCGACCATGGCCAGGAGGGTAGTCGGGACCTGGACATAACGGACACCGCGCATGTAAGTAGCGGCGATGAAGCCCGTCAGGTCACCAATGACACCTCCACCCAGAGCAATGACCACCGTATCCCGACCACATGGGGGGCTCTGACTCAACATCCAATCTTCGATGTCGGCTTTGGTCTGGCGGGACTTGGACACCTCGCCGGGGGGCGCGTGGTAGACCAATAGACGCGGGGACGGGGAGACGGCGGCGGAGGCTTCTTCGAAGGTCTTTTGGAAGCTGGGGGTGTAAATGGAGCCGATGTTGGTATCGGTGATGAGGACGTAGGTGGTGGAGGGGCAGCCACTGATCAAGTCTTTGGCGACATAATTGCGCCAGAGACCGAAATCGGCGACGATGCTCTCCTTCCCCAAGATGCTGATTTTCGTTGGCTCGGGCATCGTAGATGATGTGTTTGTGATTTTGATGTTCGTATATTCCCTCTATTTTCAATATTCCTGGTTAGAACCCGGTGTGCCACCGATGATGCCCGAGGATCGGACGGCGGGAGAACTGAGTCATACGTACTTTTAGAGCATGCTGTTGACCAGAACGCAATTCCGATCTTTTTCACACCCTCAGGGTACGTCCACCGATTAAATTGCACACGGGGGTGAAGGGAAGGAAGGTTGACGCTGTCTCGAGGGACAGGAAGGGGGAAATAAATTGAAGCGACAGGGAAGCGGGAGAAATTTGGCAAGCGGGGGGAGGGTCACTAGGTACTCCCACTAGGAGGAAGTGTTCAGCTCCGCCCGGAAAAGGAACGAGGGTGAGCAATCACCTGGAAGGAATTGAATCAAGAGAGGATTGGCAAGGTGGATCCTATCCAAGAGACAGAGCGAAAAGAAATCAAATTGGAGAGCGAGAGCGCGCGCGAGAGATGTTCAATTCATGCTCCACACCGCCCGTCGATGGCCCGATTGACTCATTTGGGTTCCGATGTCGCGGCGCTCGGCAAGCGATCGGCGGGTGTTGGACAAGAACTATCATATTTGTTCACTGCTCTGTACAGGAGGTATACAGCTACTTTGCATGCTACCTACTGAATGAATAATGAAATACTGC
This sequence comes from Aspergillus aff. floccosus IMV 01167, assembly GCA_001931935.1. Lineage (NCBI taxonomy): Eukaryota > Fungi > Ascomycota > Eurotiomycetes > Eurotiales > Aspergillaceae > Aspergillus > Aspergillus aff. floccosus IMV 01167. The sequence goes on from MSJE01000004.1 coordinate 210,637, forward strand.
AGACAACAATGTCGATTCCAATCGCACTAGCTAGTATGCATGTCTCTTTTCATGATGACCTTTCCAAACGCCATTCACAGCCCAATCCTCCTCCCCCAGGCATGTAGTATGTATGTGACTGACTGCTGTCTCCAAGTGAGTGGGAAAAGGGGTAAGACCCATAGAACAGCTATGTATACACATAAAAAGAGAAAAGAAAAAAAGAAGAAAACTCAAAATAGTCTCCATCATCCTGATTGCATAATTAGATCCAAGATCGACAAGTCCCAGCCGAACAAATCGAATCCACTTTTTTCGGTGGTGGTCTTAGTACCGACCATATCCACCCGAGTTCCTCGAGGAATAGTGGTCCCGGCTGGAATATCCCCCTCGCTGATACCCTCCACCGCGATAGTCTTGTCCTCCTCGTCCGGATGGGTTTGGTCGATATCCATATTGATTGCCGGCGTTACCACCACCATAGGATCCCTGATTCCGTCCGTAGTAGTCTCCGCCACCGCCATAGCCTCCTCGAGGAGGATATCCTCCTCCTCGGCCTCCACCACGTGGAGGAGGCGGTGGTCCTCGGGAGTACCCTGTGGAGCCAGGTGCCGGAGGAGCCCAGCCAGCCGGCATCATGGGAGGAGCCCCAGCAGCGGGATTAGCGCCGGGCACGAAGTTCGGATCGAGATGCGCCGCAAAGGGGTTCGGTCGGTCGGGGGCATAGTTGATTCGTCCACCACGGTTCCCATTGTTTCGGAATGGGGCTCCTCCAAAAGAGCGGCCCGAGTGATTCGCCTTCGACTTCACGGCTTGGATGTCGCCTTGGTCCAAAGCCGGGGGAGGGAATTTGACTCCCCGGAGCAACATCGACTTGTGGATATGGGACGATTTGGGGATTTCATAGTTGACCCTAGAAATCGTGAGTGAATGTCCAGAAAAGCGGTAAAAACATTGGAGAAGGTGATACTCACGTCAAAGACCGATCTTCCTCCAGAGTGGGCATGCCGTATTCTTCCAGCGACGACACCAGCGAGCTGTGGGGGATGTAGGACTCGTCCTTTTCAACTTTACCCGCCAACCCTTCACTCACGCGCATGTTCAGCTTGTACTTGGGTGCACCTTGCTTCTTGGAGTAGAAATTGCCCACCAGATCCTGGTAGAGCGGGTGTCTATCGGAGATCAATAACACATCCCGTCCCACACAGTTACGGAGTCTCTCCTCATCCGAGAGTAAAGGATACTTCTTCTCCATAGCGTTCAGGAGTCGTTGCTCGTCTATGAATGGGAGCAAGACAACTCCTTGCCAGGCGAATTTCTTCCCGTTCAGATCCACGGCAAAGTCCTCCGGGTAGAAATCGATGATCTCGCTGTCAGGATCCTTCATGAGGTCGTGGAACACCTCCGGAATGGCATGGTTGGACGACGCCGGAAGAACGCCCATCAACTGCTCGAACGGCTTGAACGGCGTTCCTTTCTCAAAGGACGGGATCATGTCGGCAATGTCCACAAAGTCGGCTGCAAAGGGCGCATAATGATAAGGATAATACCAAGTCCACGACGGGCATCCCTGGAAATAATATAGGAGCACCCAAGCAAGCCCCTCGGCGTATGCTCGCGCGACCTTGTGTCGGAATTCCTTGTCCTCGGGGTCGACGCCGAATTTCTGCTCGTAATAGCGGTCTGCGTAGCCTTCCTCCCACAGGCGAACTGTGTCGGGCGGCATCTCGTCATCCTTGTTCGGTTTAGGCGTCTCGCTACCCGGGGTTTCCTCTCCATTGTTGGACTCATCGGCCTTTCGTTTACCGAGGACGGATGGAGACGTCTGCTCCGCCGGCTCATCCGTAGAGGGCTCTTCCGCATCCTCGGAGGCATCCTCCTGGGAGCCTTTCATCAGCTTGCTTTTCAGAACAGCGGCGGCACTCTTGTTGGCCATGTTGGCTCGGTAGACCGCTCCTCGGTTGACAACCATGCTCTGGGTGAGCTCTCTCGTCTGGCGCGACAGCTCTCCCCGGGCAGGGGTAATCAGCTCGAGTCCACTGGGGGCCGCCGGACCGCTTCCACTGCCACGCGATCGGTTGTTGGCGGGAGGCTCATACGCATCATAAGAGGGCGAGCCACGTCTCTGCCGTTTGGAGCGTTCCTCTCGATCTTGTGCCTCCTGCTTGCGTCTCCTCTCGTTTGCGGCTTTCCTCTCTTCAACTTGTCTACGACGGCGGAAGATTGCGTCTTCTTGCTTGGCAAGACCCTGCAGGATAAGCTGGGCCTTTTTGAAATCCACGTGGCCGTCCTTGGTCAAGTAGCCACCCATGACAGGTATGTTATCGCGCCAGATAGCTATCAGAGTATCGATACCATTCTCACGAATGTCTAACGATGGCAAGTGCGGAAGGAAGTCGTTTCCCACGAAGAAGCACATGAAGACCCAATCATCCAACGCACGCTCGAGATCAAACGGGAAGGGCTGGTTTGGCACGTACAGCTCGACGGCCAGATACTCGCGGAGAATAGAGACATTCAGCCAGATGAATGGTTTCAGCGACGTTCCATTCTGCTTCTCATCAAATTCTCCACTCTTCTCTTTCGCCCGACCTCTACATTCTTCGGCCTTGTGTCCGACTTGGCCGCAGAGATGACAGGTTCGGGCCTTGGATTCTTGGAAGAAGACATCTTCTCGCAGGACCCGGAAATAGGGCTCATGTGTCGCAAGACCCAACATGATCAGGTCAGCGTCCTAAAATCGTTCAATCCGTCAGCATTCTTCGATACGAGGAGTCAGAACCCCTTCAATCAACCTACCAATCCATAAATAACGTGACGGGTATTGGGATCATGCTCGGGAGCCGCCCGCTGAGAGCGAACAAATTCCATAATCTTGTGTTCTCCCTCTCCAGGAACGGTCGCATCGGAGATGATGATTTTCAACTGGTCTCAAGTCAGCACCATGGTCAAAAGAATGGGGGAGCGAGAACGAGCTGACCTTCTCCCAGGCGGGGTCGGTATTGAGCTTGTAGGCAATCCAGTAACGCAAAGATGCAGCGAGAATGTCCATGAATGGTGTTCCTGGCGTGATAACGTTGCTGTCCCATGTCTTCTGGATCACCTCTTCCTGGAGATCCTGGTCCGCCTTGTTGCCATTCTGCTTCGCCTGGAGTTTGCGGAACTCCTCCTTCTTCTCGTCGGCTTCCTTCGCCTCCTGCGCAGAGCGGAAACGACGGGCGCGCTGCTGGTTCATCTTTGCACGTGGTGCGACACCATCTAGTAGAAACATTATCAATTAGCCAAACAGTTCCCCGAATAGTCAATATGTTACAGATTATACGCACCAACAGCGATCATCAGAAGCTTCCTCGGGCGCACCATGTTCACCACGCGGTCGGTATATTTGAAGATCTCCAGCATCATCTCCTGCTCGTTGGCTGGCGGAGGCTTTCCCTCGGGATGGGTACACGGATGGACAATACCATTCATGTCCAGGTACAGATTATCCATCTCTTCTCCATTGGGGTTGGGGCGCGTTGTATCGACGGGAACCTCTTCGCCGTTGACTTCGTAGGGGCGCTCCTCGATCACCGACGAGATGATCTTGGGGTATTTGTTGGAGAGCCATCGGAACAAAGCTGGAACACCCATGGTGACGGGTGCGACTGGTCACGAGGAAGGAGACAATAGGCGATGGGGGATTTAGAACTGAAAATTAATCCGGTCAACTGCTGCGCTTCATGGGCGGCGGGCGCAACCTGGTCTCGGAAGAGCTTTCGGAGGTCGCAACGGTTGGAAACTTCCTCCCCGTATAGCACGATCTACTGCACAAAGCGCTTGCGCAGATACAAGATTTAAGATCAAAAGAAAATAAACGAACAAGAGACGCCCTCGGTGTGAGGTGAACGGGCGACGGGGATAAGACTTGAAAGTCTCTGCGATGCGGCGCGCGGAATGGATGACCCAATGAATTTCGGCTGTTCGGGGCTTCTCTTATCGCGGTTCCAGGGTTTTAGCTTGTCGCCTGTACAATGAACCTTGAACTCGCGGTTCTTTGTCTCGTCGGTCAAAGAAGAACTAGATGATCAGTCAGTTGTCAGGTCTATGGACACAATATGATTCTAGGTACATTACAGGTTTTCTAAAATAGTAGGTAGTGATAAGTGGGAGCCTGTTCCACGCCCATTAAGCTATATATTTTCCAAGACGACTTATCGCTTCACTCCGAATCACCTTCACCATTGAATAATTACTAAGAAGAAGTAAATAGGGTTCATATAGAATATCTCTTGGAATAAGTATCTTAACAAAATTTAAGCAAAACACCATAGTATCACCCAAAAAGTCCATTCCCAGACCGGCAGATAGTTCAAGGACAGTCACCTGACCACCTAAAGCGGCAACATCCACAAGGGGAAATGCACCCGTGCTGCTTGAACGACAGAAAACCAGGCCCATTAATTGCCTATCTGGGCAGCATCATCGCAGCTCCGAAGAGAACAGCTCAGCCATTTAACCCGCCGTACAACACGCCTGTCCCCACCCACCACGGTTGGAGCTCGGTCTCAACTTGTTCGATGCTAATCAATTGCTACGCCCTCGGCTGGCGGTGACCATGAGATTACGAGCCACCATTTGCGATGTTCCGAATCCTCGAATCGCAGGCGCCGGCCAAACAAACGGCCACGGATACGATCAACACCCTTACCAATAGACTCCAGAGTGCCACATTGCTCGAGGACCGACGCGCGGCGATCCAAGGCTTGAGAAGTTTTGCAAAGACCTATCCTGCATCGGTTGCCTCGGGTGCGCTGCGGCCCCTGATCAGCAGCCTGCGCGATGATCGAGAAGATGTGGACACACTCAAAGTGGTCCTTGAGACCCTGTTGATGCTATTTTCTCCTGATGAGACTAGTGTAAGGTGTCTCTTGGAGGCCTGAAGACGTCGGTGTATACTGACATGTTGTGTAGCCTGAAGCGTCGGATGAAATCGCACTCTGGCTCTCGGATGAGTTCACCCAGGTAAGGATGTCCTTCGCGCCATCCATTGTCATATTCTAACGGAATGATAGCGACAAGATAATATTACCGCCCTTCTCGACCTCCTCGATACCCGCGACTTCTATTCTCGCCTGTATTCCTTACAATTGATGTTCCAAATCTCAAGCGCACGCCCCGAAAGGACACAGGAGTGTATCTTAACGGCGCCATTGGGAATTCCCAGACTGGTCACTGCTCTCGGGGATGTTAGAGAGCCAGTGAGAAATGGTTCGCTTGCCACCAGTCGCCCTAGAGACTCTCATGACCTTGCGCTGACGGTTCACGTTCTCCAGAGGCACTGCTGCTCCTGATTGCCCTCACGCCCGCCTCCGAAGAGTTCCAGAAACTTGTCGCCTTCGAGAATGCATTCGAACTCATATTCACTCTCGTCGAGGCGGAAGGTGCCTTGTCGCATGGCTCCGAAGTCGTCGAAGATTGCCTATCCTTACTCGCCAACCTTCTACGATTGAATATCTCCAACCAGTCATACTTCCGGGAAACGGGATGTGTAAAGAACCTCACAAAGCTGCTTGCCGACGCTAATCAGGAGCAAGAATCGGAAGAACCCACACCGCAGTGGACTTTAGCCGCTCGGGATAAAAATATCTGGGGTCTGCTGGTTATCGTCCAGCTATTCTTGGTCAGGGGTGCGGTAAATACCGCCGCTAACCAACTAGCTTTCTGGAACAATGGTATCATGGAGCAGGCGCTCAGCGTGGCCTTTGGACAAAAGTTCAGCGTGAATGTCACGTCTAAGGTTTGTAAAGCCCGGCCTCGCGCCACCATGCTTTGGGACTAACGGGCATAGGCGCTTGCGACGTGCGCCGACTTGATTCGCGGCAATCAACCTCTACAGGAGCAGTTCGGAGACGTTGAGGTTGTTTGGGGCTCTCAACCTGCCGAGGGAGCTGCAAATGGCGTTCAAAGAATCAATGTTATCGAGGCACTGCTCAAACTCTCTCTGGAGCCTGCCCCCATCCAATTCCTAGATGCACGCCTGGCTGCTTGCGAGTGCGTCAAGGCGTTCTTTACGAATCATTCCGGAATACGCATTCACGTTTTACGACGAGCCATCGATGGGCATGTCAGTGGGCAGGATCAGATTCCAAACATCCTTACCGTCTTGCTTACGCCTCCGGATTCTCGGGGAAATGCCGACCCGTATCAAACATGGATGGCTTCCGTTCTCTTGTTCCATCTTCTTTTTGAGAATGCGGAAGCTAAGTCAATTGCCATGGGTGTGACAGAAGGAGATGCGGAGAATGGCGAAGAAGTCATCACTTGCATCCAAACGATCGTTGGCAACTTGATTACTGGCATGCAGCGGGGCGATGACGAACGCATCTCCTTGGGATATCTGATGCTGCTATGCGGCTGGCTTTTCGAAGAACCCGATGCCGTGAATGATTTCCTCCAGGAAGGAAGCAGCATTCAGAGTTTATTGCAGGAGATCAAGCACCGGAATGTCTCCAATGTACTCCTATCCGGGCTTAGCACAGTCCTACTGGGCATTGTGTATGAGTTCTCCTCCAAGGACTCCCCGATTCCTCGCAGGACCCTCCACAAACTGCTGATAGAGCAGCTGGGCCGCGAACAGTACATAGACAAAATAACCCGCCTCCGAGAGGCCCCGCCTGTTCGAGATTTCGAAGTACTTCCCCAAACGGTGGGAGGACAGTATGAAGGGGGGCTTCCCGATATCTTTTTTGACCGGATGTTCGTTGATTTCCTGAAGGATAATTTTGGCCGCTTGATCCGTGCGATTGATCGCGAGCCCGGGTTGGAAATTTCGGTCATCACCAATGGTGTTGAGCGAGGCGTTTCGCGTGAACTGGTTGATTCACTCAAGGCTGATCTGGAGGAGAAATCGCAGTTGCTACAGAAAATGGAGTCCGATATTCTGATCTTGCAGAACAAGTTTGAACATGAACAACTTGAGCACAGAAAGACAAAAGAATCGAGTGGCATGGAGGCTTCTAAGGTCCAGCAGGCCTACGAGGCGCTTCAGAGGAGCCATGAGCAGGAACTCTCTGCTTTGCAAGAGCAGCACCAATTTGCGAGAAACGACCTCCTCAAGCAGCATGGCGAACAGCTTCGCGCTATTGACAGACAGCTGAAGGAAACTTCCGCCGATTATGAACGAAAGAGCCACAAAGTAAGGGAGCATCATGAGGCCGAGGTGGCTGATTTCCAGAAGAAAATCCGATCGCTTGAGTCAGACCTTGCTCGCATCAAAGATCAGAATACGAGCGAAGTTGCGAGTCTGAATACCACGATCCAAACACTGAAAGCACACGCCGATAAAGCCAAACAACAACACGTGGCCGAAATCTTGGACTTACAGGGCACCATTCAGGAACTCCAATCCGAGATTAACTCGAGCAAAGAACGCTACGCGACAGAGGTTTCGGAACTCAACAAGACCGTTCGGAAATTGCAGTTTGAGATCGAGGGTGTGGAAAGAAAGCGTACTACCGAAGTTTCCAGTCTCAATGAGACGGTCCAGAAGCTCCAGTCCGAACTCGATACTGGAAAAGCGAAACATGACGCGGACCTTGCAGAGCTAAAAGCTAAGAATGAGAGTCTTCAAAAAGAATTTACCTCGATCCAGGAGAAATCTGTACAAGATATTGAAGCTGTGCGTGAAGAGTACTCTACAAAATGCTCTGCGTTGGAGAAGAAAGTCCAAGAGGCAGAGAGCAAAGCAAATACGACCAAAGATGATACGGAGAAGTCTAGCAAGGCCCTTGAGGAGATGCGAAAAGAACTGGACAAGGCCAGGTCTGCAGCCCAGGAGAAAGCCAAGGAGGAGGAGGAGACCCGCAAGGCACTCGAAGAAACCCGACAAGAGCTGGAGAAGGCTCAGTCTGAAGCCAAGGAGAAGAAGGATATCCAGAAGGCCGTTGAAGAAGCACGACAAGAGCTGGAGAAGGCCAAATCAGAGGCCAAGGAGAAGGAAGAGGCTGATAAAGCAGCCCAATCCAAACTTCAGGCTCTTGAAGAGTTGCGAAAAGAGTTGGAGAAGGCCAAATCCGAAGCCAAGGAGAAGGAAGAGGCCCGCAAGGCAGCTCAATCCGAACTCGAGGATCTTCTCATTGTATTTGGAGACCTGGAGGCCAAGAGAAATGAGGACAAGGTAAATGCAGCCTCAAAATTGCTGATGAAAAGAGGCTAACCAGTTATCTTATAGAAACGCCTCAAGGACCTTGGACAGGAGGTATCAGAGGCTGAAGAAGAAGATGATGATGATGAAGATGATGACGAGGAGGAAGAGGACTAAAGCAATAAGGCGCGCCCTAGATAGGTATATAGTTTCAGCCTGGGATCTATACCCATCTCATCCAGTGGCAGTTCTAGTTGACTCTCTGATAGTAGAACCACTAAGTAATGCTGTGATGCCTCAGGCTGCAAGGCTTGGCACAAATTCGGGTCGCGGGGTGACTCACTTTGGCCGCATCTTTTTTTAAATTGACCCCGCGGCCACCCCTCCGAGCCTCAATCGCAACGACCCTCGACTGCACCGCACGCCCGTCATGTCGTCCATTGATTTCCCCGCCGAGGAGGAAGTTATCCTCCAGAGATGGAGGGAAATCGACGCCTTCAGGAGGCAAGTTGAGCTCTCCAAAGGCCGCGAACCATACACCTTCTTCGACGGTCCGCCTTTCGCTACTGGTCTTCCCCATTATGGTCACTTGTTGGCCTCTACTATCAAGGATATCATTCCTAGGTATTGGTCTATGAAGGGCCACTATGTCGAGAGACGTTTCGGCTGGGACACGCACGGTGTGCCCATTGAGTACGAGATCGACAAGAAGTTGGGCATGTCGGGTCTGGAGGCCGTGGAGAAATTGGGAATTGAGAAGTACAACGAAGAGTGCCGTGCCATTGTCATGAGATTCGCTTCCGAATGGCGTGAAACCATTGAGCGTCTTGGTCGCTGGATTGATTTCGACAATGATTATAAGGTCTGTTCATCTTGAGTTCGATTCTTGCGCCCTGTTTTTACCCGCACCTCCGTCTTGGAGTGTGTGGTATAGCAGGTGTGCACGATGGAGGCGTTTTGCTAACGCGCTTTTCTTCTACACAGACCATGAACCCATCTTTCATGGAATCGGTCTGGTGGGTCTTCAAGCAGCTGTTTGACAAAGACCTTGTCTACCGAGGTTACCGCGTGATGCCTTATTCGACCGCTCTCAACACTCCTTTGAGTAACTTTGAAGCCCAACAAAACTACAAGGATGTTCAGGATCCTGCCGTTGTCATTACATTCCCTCTGCTGAATGATCCTGAGACGTGTCTGCTGGCATGGACCACCACTCCTTGGACCTTGCCCATGAACACTGCACTTGCGGTCAACCCCAACTTCGAGTATATCAAGATTTTGGACGAAGCCTCTGGCAAACACTACATCATCCTCGAGTCCCTCCTTCGCACCCTCTACAAGGATCCCAAGAAGGCCAAGTTTAAGATTGTCGATAGATTCAAGGGATCGGCCATGAAGGACTGGAAGTACGAGCCTCTTTTCCATTACTTCTACGAAGAGTTCAAGGACTATGGTTACCGTGTGCTGAACGCCGAATATGTCACGGCTGACGACGGTACCGGTATTGTCCATCAGGCACCTGCTTTTGGTGAGGACGATTACAAGGTCGGCCTGGAGGGAGGTGTTATCTCTGAAACGCGCGCCCCTCCTAACCCCGTTGATGACACGGGTTGCTATACTGCCGAAGTTTCGGACTTCGTAGGCCAGCATGTTAAGGCTGCGGACAAAGCTATTATCAAGCACCTCAAGGGCACCGGCCGTCTGATTGTCGACAGCCAGATTACTCACAGCTATCCGTTCTGCTGGCGTTCTGACACTCCTCTAATCTACCGGGCTGTCCCAGCTTGGTTCGTCAAGATTGGACCTATCATCCCCAAGATGCTCGAGGGCATCGAAGAGTCGCACTGGGTGCCTTCATTTGTCAAAGACAGACGGTTCGCCAGCTGGATTCAGAACGCTCGCGACTGGAACATCTCCCGAAACCGCTTCTGGGGTACTCCGCTTCCTTTGTGGGTCAGTGACGACTTCAAGGAGATTGTGGCTGTTGGCAGTGCCGAGGAGCTTAAACAGCTCAGCGGCTATGAGGGAGAGCTCACTGATCTCCACCGTGACAAGGTCGATAAGATCACCATCCCAAGTAAACAAGGCAAGGGCGTTCTCCGTCGCGTGAGCGAAGTTTTCGACTGCTGGTTTGAGTCTGGTAGCATGCCCTATGCTTCTCAGCACTATCCGTTCGAGAACAAGGAGCAGTTTGAGAAGGGCTTTCCCGGTGACTTCATCGCTGAGGGATTGGACCAAACCCGTGGTTGGTTCTACACTTTGACCGTTCTGGGCACTCACCTGTTCGGCCGCTTGCCCTTCAAGAATTGTGTTGTGAACGGAATTGTTCTCGCCGAGGATGGAAAGAAGATGTCCAAGAGACTGAAGAACTATCCTGACCCTGCTTTGATCATGCAGAAGTATGGTTCCGATGCTCTCCGTCTCTACTTGATCAACTCTCCTGTTGTCCGCGCGGAGCCACTCAGGTTCAAGGAATCCGGTGTGAAGGAGATCGTTGCCAAGGTCCTCCTTCCCCTGTGGAACAGCTACAAGTTCTTTGAGGGCCAGGCAGCTCTGTTCAAGAAGAACAACGGTATTGACTATGTGTTCGACCCCAAGGAGGAAGCTACCAACACCAATGTCATGGATCGCTGGATCTTGGCTAGCTGCCAGAGTCTGCTCAAGTTCGTGGATGAGGAGATGGCAGGCTATCGCCTGTACACCGTCGTCCCCAGACTTCTTGAGCTGATCGATAACACCACCAACTGGTATATCAGATTCAACCGCAAGCGCCTGAAGGGTGAGAACGGCGTTGATGACACCCAGCATGCCCTCAACACCCTATTCGAAGTCCTCTTTACCCTGGTCCGTGGCCTTGCGCCCTTCACGCCGTTCATTACCGACACCATCTACCTTCGCCTTCTCCCCCATATTCCTGAGTCGTTGCGCTCGGAGGACAGCCGCAGTGTTCACTTCCTTCCCTTCCCTGAGGTGCGGGAGGAGCTCTTCGACGAGGTCGTTGAGCGAAGAGTGGCCCGGATGCAGAAGGTCATTGAGATGGCTCGTATCTCTCGTGAGCGTCGTTCACTTGGATTGAAGACTCCTCTGAAGACTCTCGTTGTCATCCACCAAGACCAGCAATACCTGGACGACGTGAAGTCGCTGGAGGGCTACATCCTCGAGGAGATCAACATCCAGGAGCTTGTCCTCTCCACCGATGAGGAGAAGTACAATGTCCAGTACAGCGTTTCTGCTGACTGGCCCACCCTGGGTAAGAAGCTCAAGAAGGATGCGCAGAAGGTTAAGAAGGCCCTGCCTTCCCTGACCAGCGAGGATGTGAAGAAGTTCGTGGCCGACAAGAAGATGCTCGTTGATGGTATCGAGCTTGTCGAAGGTGATCTCGTGGTGAAGCGGGGCCTGAAGGAGGACGAGTCATCGAAGGACTTGGAGCCCAACACTGATGCCGATGTCCTGACTATCTTGGATGCAAGCATCCACCCGGAACTGGCCCAGCAGGGACTGGGTCGTGAGATCGTCAACCGCCTGCAGCGTCTTCGTAAGAAGGCTGGCCTGGTGCCCACTGATGACGTGAAGATGGAGTATGTTGTTCTTTCTGACCCAGACAACATCGGTATCGGTGAAGCTTTCGAGACGCAGGCCAAACTCATTGAGAAGGCAGTACGCCGGCCGGTTGAGCGGCATGAGGTGGTTGATGGAAACGCCCCTAGCGGCGAGCAGGAAGGCCTCATCATGCAGGAGGAACAGGAAGTGCAGAAGGCGACTTTCCTGTTGCGTTTGCTGAAACTTTAGATTTGTTTTGCTTTTTGGCTTTTCTTTTGACGATGGTTATGCTTGAAGACACGAACAACGGTATAAAAACCTCATTGTTGATAAAGTAGATATAGCGCTAGCTTTTCGTCAAAAAAAATTCTACAGACCATTCTTTGTTTTATATGTCAATTCATTATGATCGCGCAGCCATACAAATCAAAGCCAATCGAAACGCCTAGACATGCAATTCCCTTCCAACCCGTCGACCCTAGGTACTAGGGAAGTAGCCTTTACACTTTCTTCGATGCCGCCTGCATACCCAATACTCGGTCAGATCATTTGGTTCTGAAGTGCACGTGTATTCTCATACCAGAAAGCAGTCTTTCAGGCGCATGAACTCCTTTGCGCACATATCTTTGTGCACAGCATTGTAGTCGGCAACAATGCATTTGCCATACGCCGCAGCCTATGGATGGGGTCAGCCTGCATTCCCACTGGTGGTTGGATACGGAATGGCCATACCTCCACAGAGCACTTTGCCGTGGCCTTTGCAAACTTCTCAACGGGTCGCGTCCGCGTTGCTGGCATTTTGCCCTGGTCGCTTTCGCTGTGATGATGCAATTCGAATTGTCCGAGAAGAGGCTCTCTCGCAGACCGCTTACTTAATACCGAATCAGGTGACTGTCGCCGGCGCCATTCCCTTTTGGGGCCAGCGCGACCCAAACATAACAGACAATAATAATCGCAATCCGAAGAAAGGCGACAATTGTCGTTCCAGTTCGTTATTACATTGGGATTTCTAACGGCCCAGCTCTACTGATTTGGCCGATCTCAGGACACGCGACTGCCTTGCTACCAACCCTTAGCCTCGCAAGCGATGGTTGATCTCGTGTCCCGCCTCCATGATCAATCTGCGAAAAACGCGCCTTAGGTCGCGGACAGTTCGATGCCTCCCGTATCCTCTCAGAGACGTCTGTCCTCCGAAGACCCATCGCTTTCAGATGAAGGTTCGTATTTCATTTTAAATTTCACTCCACCGCACTGACGAATCTCTTGTCCGTCAGATGTCGGCCTTCTCTACCAGATCATCTCCCGCGCCGAGGAGGATCCCGAGGTCGCGCGCCTACCGTATCGAGTGCTGTTCAGAGCGTACGACGAGGTGATTGCAGAGCATGGCGTGGATGCGGATCCAGGATATGCCTGCATGCGCTTCTTGCTCAAGATGGGAAACAAAAATGTCGTAGGCGACACTCTCTTCGAGAAGTTTGAGACCTTACTCGAGCAAATGGGGATCGTCCTTGAAATTGGCGAATATAACGAAGGTAATGAAACATATACGGAGACTGTGGCTTCGGTCGAACCCCGTTTGAGGACTCGAGCCGACCATCCCCGGCCAAGAGAAGATACGTCGCATACGACTCGACGAAGACGGGCGTCATTCAATTCAGTGTACGACATCGGCGATGACCCGACACAACGGAGCTTTGTGAATCGTCCGAGCTCACGCTCCTCCTTGTCACGGCTGGAGACGGGTAAACCGGAGTTTCTCGAATCGCGACGGACGCCTCAGCCTGCGACGTCAGCCACGAGAGAATCCGAGCATTTCGACAGGACTCAACTAATTGCGCAGTTTCTCGATGTTGGCCGCCGTCTAATCGATGGGATGGATTCTTTGAAGAAAGATAAAGACCCAGAAGACCTGCCTGGGTCTAACGGAGTGGAGGCCAGATCTGCGGTTGACCGAGACCGATCTCAAAGAATCGCCGAAGCCTCTAGATCGCGCAGCGCCCCCTCGAGGAGCTCGAAAGCTTCAAATGAAAATATAGATGACCTGTCGGCAAGCTCCGAAGAGGATAGTGAACCCGTCGAGCGACCACAGCTCCCACTGGAGATGCTCTATCGGCCCTCATTGTCGGACCTGTTGCGTGATGCATCGACCTTCAATATGTATCGCCAGCGAGCTATCAACCGCCGCATTCTTACACAATGGCTCAAGAAAGCCATTCAAGCGCGGCAGAGTCATCGAGATATGGAGGTTGTTGCTGTTAATCGTGACAGCTTCACCCTCCTTCGCCAGGCTTTCCAAACATGGCTGTCCATCATAAAGGAAAAGCGACGGGCTGCGCAGACAGAGCGATTTTTCAAACACCTTGAGGAGCGTGCTGGACGTGCTCGAGATTTATTTTTAGTCACCAAAGCGTTTACTCACTGGGCACAGGTTGCCTCCGATGAAGTTGCGAAGACTTCGGCTGCCCGAAGGCATATCCTCAGCGTTAAATACTTCAACGCTTGGCGGGAAATAACCGCCGTCAATGAGCTAAAGGCCCAACGCTTTGCATTGAAGCGACCGTTCAAAATCTGGAAAAAGAAGACCCACGAGGTGAAAAAAATAGAAGAGAAAGCGGTCACCTTTCATGACGAAAAATCGAGACATGATGCTTACTGGAAATTGTTCTGGTCTTTCTGCGAACGTCGGGCTCCTCAGTGGTATGACTTTTGTCTGAAGAGACGCGCTCTGCTGTACTGGCTACGGAAGTTTCGAACGAACAGAGAGCGTATTCATGAGATTGATGTCAAGAACAGACGGCTCGCACTGGGCTCGGCTTTGCAGATGGTATTGGAAAGATCCAAGGCAATCACGTCTAGCGACCAGCGAGCGGTGTCGATGCATCGCCGGAAACTCCTAGACGCAAGTTTTCAAGAATGGCGAGTCCAATCTCAACTTGCTCCTGCTGCATCCCGTGTCACAGGCATGGTCGACAAAAACCTTCTCCAGGCATCGTTCACACAGTGGGCGGGGCGAATTCAGATGCTCAAGCAAGCAGAAGAATTTGACCGGCAAAGGCTTATCCGCAAATCTTGGACCACGTGGAATGACCTTCTTCGATGCCAGGCCCTTACTGCACGTATTGACGAACGCCTGAAGATGGAGTCGATGTATAAATGGATTCTAGCCGAGAGGTTCCGTCTGATGCAGCGGATTCGCGACCAGCGCATCTCCCGCGATGTTTTCTCGAATTTTGTGACAAATGCCCGCAGGACTTACTCTCGTCTGCTCGACAATGCGGAGATGCATGAGGAACATCAAAACAAAGAGATCCTCCGTTCCCGGCTACTACGGTGGCGAGATCAGACAGCGCTTCAACGCGAGAGAGAATTCGTTGCATTTGAATTCTATGCACCCCGGCTCCTGCAGGAATCTCTTGTGGCCTGGCGGTCGAAGAGCCAACAGGTCATCAAACTTGAGGCATGGGCCCGCAATGCACAGTTCTATTTCCTGGCAACAAAGTCGATCAAACGATGGCACACGGCAATGTTAGAATCTGCTAAGCGACGTCGTCGGGAGGCCTATGCGAAGACTCGAAGAATGATCAAAATAAATCTCGCAGCCAAGGCGCTGACCGCGTTGCATGAACGAGCCAGCCATGTTGCTGATTTGGAGCAACAAGCCTTGCAGTTTCGACGAAGGAAACTGTTGGATATTTCTTCTGATCTTCTTGTGCTGTGGCATGACAAGACCGCAAAGCAAGTTCAAGATTGTCACGATGCTGATACGTACCACTTCCGGCAAGCTGCGTATAAACAACTGATCCGCCTGGCCGAGGCACTTGTCCAGTGCCAAACCTTGGAACAACAGGCGGATCGGGTATATCATGTGCATATGCTAGGTCAGGCAAATTCTCAACTCCGAAAGCTCAGTCTTCGCGTGTTCCAAATCAAGAGCACCGCGGAGACCGCAGATGCCATGCGGGAGCGGAATCTAAGAAGACATTCGCGCAGCATGTTCCGTCATTGGGTGGAAAAGACACGATTGCGCCTGGAAGCCCGTGATTTACCAGGACCCTTGAGAAGTCCTGTCAAAAACTTCGATGGAACGTCTGGAGTGAGAACTGGCCCTTCGATCTTCGACCCTTGGGATCACCAGATTGAGACTCCTTTCAAAGCCACGAACTTTGTGCCGGACTCTCAGCCTCGAGGCACCACCCCTCTGATGACCCCTAACTACATGACTTCGCCATCCAAACGAGCCGCACGGGCGCGAACATTAGTACAGGCGTCGACTACTCCGGCAACTCCATTACACACGCCGTTTGCTAGCCGGCTTTTGCGTGCGGGAATCACGGCGCCTCAAACTAACTCCAGCCGACGTGCGCCCACTGGACGAGGGAGCTCGATGGCAACGAGTGTTCGCTTTGTGGACGAGGAGCCCGAATCCCCTACTGAGGGTAGAAGGTCGGGCAATCGGCGGCCGTAAATGTTCTTGTTGTTTTCTTGTATCTTGGCATAGCAGGCGTTTCCTATACTACTTGTGGATATCTCCTTCTGTGTACGGCGGTTGATTTGAGCTGGATGTGTTTAGGATACCCATTCGAGTTATGTAGTGTACCATTCGACCAGGGAAGAATAGACAATATATATAAAATTTCTGGAATGCTGTCTCCAGGCGGAATGATTGGCACGGGGGCAGTTCAGGAGATCCCATGCTGAAGTCACACGCGGGAAGGCGGGAACTCCGTCATCAACTGAACTTCGTTCCTCCGCAATCTCCCCTCTCTCCTCCAACTACACTCCTTTCTAGAGCTCTCGGGCCACATTTGCTCTTCCGCTTGTCTGCGGCGATAGGCCCCAAATTGTCGACCATATCTCTTCTGCCTAGCAATGGTGTAATCTCGTCTTCCTGCGCAAGAAGCGTCGAACCTCAGCCACCACCGCCTCTATGCGAGCGGTATTGCCGGGGAGACCCCCAGCGAAGCTCCAGTCGTTCAGCACGGCGCTGTGGGATGGTCTCCGCGTTGTTGTAAGGAACCATGCTTCCCGATGTTATGCTGTGCTCCCGGTTTCATTGAGTGGACCTAGCTAATCGAGTTCCTGTGTGTGTGTTTATCGCGTTAGGTGTACATCTCCGGCAATGCTCTAGTTATCCTCGGCGGTCCGCATAAGCTCCTACAAACCATTTACGTTGACGATACCGATGCGCTGGAAGCGGTCACTGTCGATGAAGCTTCAGGCAAGATTGCCGTGTGTGGAGGCCCCGATGTTTTCATCTACCAACCGTACGGGATACAGCACGAAACGCTCAAGGTCCGTCTCCCCTGCAGAGTGGCCGGAAGGGCAATAATTCCACATGTCAAGCGAAAGATCGCGAGCTGCGACTGTGCATTTGGGGTGAGATAAAGCTGACCGCATTGAATCTCCAGTGGTCTTTGGTCCATACCTTTCGCAATGAAGATGACGACGAGACGGTGCGGACGCTGTCGTGGGGTTCCCCCGATGAGTTGCTCCTGGGCAACTCACACCTCAGCCTTTGGTTCTTGAACGATACTCCGCGTCGTATATGGAAACAGAAGCTCGCGAACCCCGCGAAGTTTGCCCAGTTCTCCCCAGACGCCACGTTGGTAGTTACGACGGGACACTACGATCGCATAGTCAAGGTGTGGCGGCGGTTGTCGTTCGGTGCCGATGATGTGCGGTTTGAGGTGTCGTACCTCCCCCATCCATCCATTGTGACCGGGATGCACTGGCGCAAACCGCACCACCGCGAGCAATCAATGGACAATGCGTTCTACACTTGGTGTGCAGACAACAAGATCAGAGTATGGGCGACGATGGATCATCATGCGCCGTCTGCCCTGCAGCTGTGGACGCAACTCGATATGGCTGCCTCTGTTCAGCCCCGACATACATCGGACGGAAAGGACATGTCGCGTCGTTACGGATTTGTGGTCGACAGCCGGGACTTCTGCTTTGCTACTGAACGAGCTGTGCAACGAAGTACTGGAAACAAGGGCAATCATGCACTGGAGCACATTATCGAAGTCGCAAACAAGACCCCCGAGATCTGCGTTATGATCGATGACCAAGGTCACATGTCCGCCTGGGCCTTGGAGGACGTTGGCTCCAAGGCCAAGTCAGATTTGAACGTTTTTAACATCCTCCATGTCGAAAATCTAACTTTCTCCTTCATGCCTGACGTCTCCATGGAGGAAGATTATGCTCAAATGTGCGCATTCCAGAGTGCTGACAACGGCGACTCGCTTTCTATCCTCGTGCACCACTTTGATGGCCGGATCGAGTGGTTTGACTCACAGGTTGATGTCTTATTCGACCCGACTCCCCGAAAAAAGCGGATAGTAAGAAAGGCATCCTGGACTGGACATACTGCTCCCATCAAGAAGATCGTTCGCAATGCCATCGGAAATACCCTTGTTTCGCGCACAGATGACAATCAAGCGCTGATCTGGAGCCAGCGACGAAGCGGTGTTGGGTCCGCACTCGTGCGCAAGAGTTCGTTGTATTCAAACGAACATATCCACCGTAGCTGTGTTATTGAGGGTGGTGACTTTTTGGTCAACCTGCATCATAATGGGATATCCGTCTGGGACCTTCGCTACTTTCACGCCAGAAAGCTTGCTTCTACGACTTTTCGGCTCTCGAGCAAACCGCTCTGTGTTCTGCCTATCCCAACCCCAGACATGGCCCCAGAAATGGTATATATAGCAACAATTGGGGCTGATAGGAATGGAATTGCCTGGGAGATCCGATTACCCGCTGTGCGACCTCACACGAACGGGGCTACCGATGAATCACAATGCTCAATTCGAAAATTCTGCTCTTTCGATTTGGGAATCAAGGAGGACATGTCTTATATCTTGCCTGTTGACCCTGCGGGGTCCAAAGCCGAGATGTCCGGGTTTTTTGACCAGTTTTCCCCAGATATAGCGCTGTCTTACACAGGGAATGGTATTATCCATACTTGGACAGCCAAGGTCGACCGGGAGAACAGCCACGTCGAATGGTTATTGACCTCTACTGTCGAAACTGGTATTGAGAACCCTTCTCTTGCTAGCGGCAGCTCCATCAGGAAAGCTGCCCTCGTTGATGAGGATCGTACCCGCTTGACAATTTGGGACACCAGCGGTGCCCAGCTCGAATTTGAAGAACACTTCTCCCAACAAGATGTTATCCGCGACCTTGACTGGACATCTACTCCCGATAACCAGTCAATCCTAGCCGTGGGCTTCCCACATAAAGTTATTCTCCTCTCACAGCTTCGATATGACTATCTTGATTCGAGACCGTCGTGGACCCAGATTCGGGAAATTTGGATCCGAGATCTCACGCCTCATCCGATTGGGGACTCCTGCTGGCTTAGCGACGGGAATCTTGCCATCGGCGCCGGCAATCAGCTTTTCGTATACGACAATGAGATCGAGACCACTGATCGTTTAGTGTCCCAGCTTCGCATTCCGTCTCGCGGTCATGCTACTGTAAGCCTTTACGAGGTCGTCATGCGGTTGAATGGACCGTTACCTGTTTTCCATCCCCAATTCCTGGCCCAATGCATTCTTAGTGGCAAGACGAATGTGGTGCATTCGGCCCTAATTAACCTTCATCGCAAACTCAAGTTTCACACAGAAGGTGATGATATTGATGGTTTCTTGGACATGCCGCTGGAGGATTTTTATGTTGACCATGATGTGAGTGAGCCTCATTGCCATGTCTGGTATCTAACTAACATTTGCAAGATTCCTCAAAAAGCAACCAACAAGGAGCTGCATTCTTCATACGCGGATCTCACTCTGGAGGACGAAACGTTTGTTGTGGATGAGAATACGGCGGCTGCGCTGAATGAAAATCTAGCTCGGTTTACTTTACCGCAACTTTCTAGTCATGAACAGTTTCGTCTAGCTGATACCATTGAGTGCGTTGCTACCGTTGAGAAACATCGGCGCTCGATGGATGACAATGCCGCTCGATATCTTCTCTTCTTCCGTCAACACATGTTACGGAGAAGCCAGGGTATTGCGAACAAGGATACTGTCTCTTGGAGAGAGATTGTATGGGCTTTCCATAGCGCCAGCCAAGACATTCTTATCGATCTCGTGTCGAGGCAATTCGGGGGTAAGATGCTTTGGGAATCAGCCCGGGAGAGTGGGATATTCATGTGGTTATCCGATGCTACAGCCATAGTAAGCCGATACTGTGTCTTTTTGTCCCCTTTCTTTTACTGACGTCTGCCTAGCGAGCTCAGCTGGAAGTGGTTGCACGGAATGAGTATACAAAGACAGAAGAGAAGAATCCCATCGACTGCACTTTGTATTACCTTGCACTTAAAAAGAAGAACGTCCTCCAGGGATTGTGGCGTATGGCTCATTGGCATCGCGAACAAGGAGCTACGCAGCGATTACTCGCGAATGACTTCACAGAAGCGCGATGGAAAACATCTGCTATGAAAAATGCGTACGCGTTGCTTGGAAAGCGAAGATTTGGTAAATATTGGTTGACCTGAACGTTGGAATGAACTTTTGCTGACATCCTTCAAGAATATGCCGCAGCGTTTTTCCTCCTCGCGGATCGGCTGCGCGATGCTGCTATGGTTTGTTTGAACCAGGTTGGTGATCTTCAGCTTGCGATCGCTATCACACGCGCGTATGAAGGCGACGATGGTCCTGTTTTGAAGGAAATACTTGAAGAGAGAGTCCTGCCTGAAGCTGCTGCGGATGGAAACCGATGGATGGCTTCATGGGCTTTTTGGATGCTTGGCCGCCGTGACATGGCTGTGCGTTCATTGATCGTGAGTTTATGACCTAGCTGGCACTAGCGTGCCCATGAAATTGACGTATGGAAACAGTCTCCAGTTGAAGCACTCGTTGCGTCGACTCCATCTTCCCCGGCAAGCCCAGGAATGGTTTCGCTCCATGCTAAGTCGTATCTATCCAATGACCCAGCGTTGGTAGTGTTGTACAAGCAGCTGCGCGAGAAGACTCTACAGACACTCAAGGGTGCGTCTCAAGTATCGGCTCGATCAGAATGGGAGTTCATTGTGCGCAACGCTCGACTGTATAACCGGATGGGGTGTGATCTTCTCGCCCTGGACTTGGTGCGCCACTGGGAGTTTCTGGTTGGACTTTCCTCCCCACATGCAGTGCATGATGCAAAGATTGATCTACACGAGAATGGCGTCGATTATAGGAAGATGCTTCGAAGACGGAGCAGTCTTGTGGTGGCCGATATGCCGATCAAGACCAGTGTCCTACAGCCCCCCGAGACCCCTGCTTCACCGCAGAAACCCAAGCCTCCGCCAACTATGTTCCACGAGCCGGATGCCAACTCATTGCTGGACAGTTTTGGATTCTAGGCCACATGGATATTGTTCGACAAATGAGAGCCGGAGTGATGTGGATGCTGAGTTTGTCATCTTTCAATCGTTTCAAGCATTTAGGGTGGCTCTTCTCGTACATCTCCTGTAATATTGATATACAAACGCTGTCATATTCTTCGACCCTGCTCTTTAATACCTAATCTGTGCTTGGAATAATTACTGAATTGATGGACTACGTTTCCAACGACATATACATGACTTCTAGGGCCGTACTGCCAAACAATCCCACAGCACATATAACAGGACGCATATTGCACATGAGAGCATTGCTGTCTATCAACAAATCATCAACAACGTAAGAGCCATATCAGTCCTCGACATCTTCACAGAAACGACCGCCAGGTGCGACGACTCCGCAGCATCCTCTTCGAGTACACAGTACCATTATGAGGTACGGTGGAGTTCCCATGGACATTTGTGCCCTGGGCAATGGTTTCAAAGGGGACCGGAGCACCCCATACATTCGTGCACGTCAACTCCAACCAGATCTGGGTGAAAGCGAACTTTCTCGCCCGGCAATTGCTAACAGTTTCGCCATGTTTCAGCTCCTCATCTAGCAGAGGCGCCTGGCCACATCCCGGGAGCTCGTAGACCTTGATCCTACATTGCTCCCGGTAATCTCTCCAGAACAGGTTCGCGTCAATGGAGACGTGGTCCACTTCTGCAGCGAACGAGAGCGGCACGGGGATCTCCTGGCAGATGTTGGCCTTGATGTCAATGGCGGTCGTGAACTGTTCGTTTAGATGCAGCGTGGAATCGCCGTCATTGTGGTCGGCCGGACAGGAGGGATAGAAGTTGGTCCAGATGCGGGCGGCGCTGAGGGCAGAGACGGTGGAGGGACTGAAGAGGATGGCGAGAGGGATGAGCTGGGATTGTTAGCTCGGCGATCTCCGTATATTGAATTTGGGAAAGTTTGTGCGACTCACATTGATCCACTGCATGGCGATAAGAGCAGCTGGAATGTATTTATTAACAGAGCTGTAGACAGAGAGAATGATGAGGTGGATGATGAAACGAAGATGGAATAGAAACGACATCTCCTCGCCCTCATCTTGCTGCTCTTTATATGCCTTTTCTCGTACATAAATTACCACCTCTGAATAGTATTTGAAGGCAGGAAACCGATGACCGCGTTAGAATTTTCTTAATGCGTTCTAATAGAAACATTCCAGCTTCAGTGATGTGGTGTGGCAGACGGCATACTTACATTCCTGGATGTGTTATTGATGGACAGAGCAAGAGGTCTGGCCCAAACACATTCTTTGCTAAACATTGTTTACTCGCGACCCTGCTCATTCTACTTTTACTGAGTAAACTTTGGAATCGGTCTCGCGTATCGTGGTGTTAAGGACTTATGAACAATTCTGTTGTACTACGTAGGTAGTTCTCGATTCGCGACGCATGGTGACGCGTGCACTCTTATTCTTCTGGTCCCAACATATACTCACGATGCTGCGAACCTCGCGTTCAAAGCTCATCCCACCTTGCCATCTCTGCCATGAGCTGCTATTCTCAGGATGCGTACAAACGAATACAAGACGCGAGTCATGTACGAATATCAGGATAGTAAAAGCCATATTGAAATGAATTATTAAATAACATGGCGAAAGATTGAAGATATTCACTAATACATGAATCGCCTCCGGTCACGCAAAGTACAACTTTCGCCGCCGGAGAGGCACGAATTCTATCTCTTGGGTTCCGACGAGCTTCGCACTCGCCTTTCCAGGATACTCTCCTTCAAATCTAATCAGAGCCAGCAAGGCCCTCAGCCTTAGCCTGCGCGGCCTTGGCCTTGGCGAGATCCGCGATGGTCGTCGCATCCTCGTCGCCGTCACGTCCAGCGGGCTCGGTCTGGCAGAAGAGCTTGACAGACAAGTACTTCGTGTCCTGGAACGGCAGGCTGCTGAAGCACTGGCTCTGGGTGATAACGTCGTCGTAAGACCACGGGATGACAACATCGGCCTCGCCGACACACCGGTCATTGGCGTAGATACCCACGCTGGTGCAGTCCAGGGTGGTCGGGTGGGTGATGGACTGGATCTGGACGCTGTAGCCGGTGGTCTGAAGGTCTTTGGAGTGGTTGATCTTCATCTTGGCACAGCCGTCCCGTGTGGCCGAGGCATCGGCCATCTTGTCCGCCTTGTACTCAGTCTTGGGCGTGTCGCCGTCGTGGCACACGGCGTGAGCACTCAGGAAGACCTGAGCGACGGGCTCGGCGGCCAGAGCGGAGCCCGCCAGAGTCAGGGCAGCAGCGGCGATCTGTGGCTAGTCAGTGAATTGTGTGAGGATGTGTAGGAGAGGAGACTCACAGCGAAGCGCATTTTGGTAGGTGATTAGAGATTGGGGGAGAGGTTTGTTCGGGGTCACAAAGACACTTTCGCTTCTCGGGCTTGCTCGGTGGGATGAACGGAGAAGGTGAAAAAGGAATGAAGATGATGCCCGGGTGTCATCCACTGGGCTGCCCTTTATGTATGTATTCCATTCTCTACCCGGCAAAACACGAGTCCCCTTGTTCGCGTTCTCAATCACATACTTGTTGTTGCCCCTTGGCCAGAAGCCGTGGATGTGGAATGTAGGATCGGGTGCGAGTTATGTGCTCTCGCTGGGAGCTGTTGTGCTGGATGGAAGGATAGGAGGAGGCCTTGGAATGCAACATCCTAGAAAACCAGGAGAAGAGGAAGGAGACTTGGGTTTTGTGCCTTATGCATGTAGATCATCCGTTCTCCGCCTGGTGTTTGTCTCTGGGAGCTGAACGAAGGGATGGGCGTTTGTATGCAAGGGCCAACAGGTTGAATTCTTCATGAAATTAGCCGGATCACCAGTTCTCCCTGTATGCTCCGTAGGAGCTGCTTTCTTGCTAGTCTCCCTTGACTTTGTTTGGTTAAAAGGCGATCAGGCCGCGGATTGTTATGAATTGCCCAACTTTGGGGATAAAGAGATCAACAATAGTTTATCTTTAGGATTGCCTGTCCACAGGCCAAGTGAAGACTCCAGTTTCCTTTCATCATATTATTGAGACTCTTATTATGGAGCTGATAATACTCACCACAGTCGACATGTGCAAGTGCTGTCCCAGCAGGATATGCCAGCAGTTATGCCAAATTGGCTCTATAAGGCCGTCGATTGCATCAAGGAACAGTACAAGCCAGGCCAAATGAGCGTCTTTGGTTGAATAATTCTGTTTACCATAGAGATGTCTACCGTGCAGATAGCGGACGAACGGAGAGTCCAATGCTGAAGACCTTCGGAACTTGCATGTTCTCCATAATGCATAGATCCTCAGGATATGCATGCACAGGTCTTCCAACTTGGGCAACGTGAGAAGGGTCGCTGATGGGAGACTCATCGATAGCGGATGAATCCTGGCGATAAGTGACCCACTGAGTGTCATCTGCAAGGCGTGCGGGGTTTATAAGCAGCGAAGCCGCTCAGTATGCACGTCAGATCCCACACCATAGAATATAATTTATCTTGATTCAAATGGATCCTCAACCGTCACAAAGTCATCACCATATTGTCTTCTTGCAGGGTGACTTTGTTCAAGCGCTGGACTTGGAGCTTCCCTCGCCGCAAACTTATACCAAGACCATCTACCCGCAGACATCACTTGCAGATCTCCATAATCGCGTCCGCAATGCATCCATAATCGTCTTGTCGGCCCTGCAAATCGATGCCACGACGCTCTCTCCCGAGATCACCCCCCATCTCAAGCTCATAGTGGCCGTCGCGGCAGGAACCGACTGCATTGACCTGGACGCCTGCAGGAAGCGAGGCATTGTGGTCAGCAATTGCCCTTCAGCAAATACGTCGACCGTGGCGGAGCACGCTATGGGGCTCTACTTCATGACGCGAAGGAGGATGGCCAGTCTGCATGCGTTGACGCGAGCTGGAGAGTGGCCTCAACGGAAGACCCTGATGTATCAGATGCTGGAGAAAGACGGCACGCCTCCTCTGACCTGCCAGGAGGAAGTGGCGGGAATCATCGGGAATGGACGCCTAGGTATGTACAGTATCCGCATTGGAACTTGAACATCAGGTCTGACTGGTCCCCAGGGAAAATGATAGCCAACATGGCACAGGGTCTCGGGATGAAAGTTCTCGTATCGGGTCGTAAGAACCACGACCATTCAAGTACCTTGAACGGACACGGTGACGAGACGAGAGTCCCCTTTAACACCGTCATCCGGCAGAGCACGGTGTTGTTCATCGCTGTTCCTCTGATGGAATCGACGCGCAACATGATTTCAGCATCGGAGCTGGAAGTGATGTCTCCCCATACCGTGATAATCAATGTGTCCCGTGGTGGGATCGTGGACGAAGCAGCCCTAGTGAAAGCTTTGCGTGAAGCGAGAATCTCTGGGGCCGCTACCGATGTGTTTTATAAAGAGCCTGCTGGTCCTGAAAGTTCCCCATTGCTAGCGGAAGGCACGGAAGATCTGAACCTGGTGGTCACTCCTCACCTGGCATGGCTGTCACGGAGGACGGTTAATACGTACTCCCAATTGCTGAAGAATGCGGTTGAAGGGTGGGCTAGAGGAGAGCCGATTAATGTTGTGTGTTGATGATATTCCTAGAACCTTTCGATGAACATATTTTCATGTCATTATTTAGATCCGCATCTGAGAAACTCATAGCCTTTGTTAACCAAGTATCAGCATCAATAGACTGCGTATAATATTACCCGATTAGGAAATCGACGAGGCTTATCTTATCATGCTGAGTAATTGATGCGGCTGAAGTCATTCGTTTGTCTTCTCCGCATCTTCATTCTCCCTTTCTACATCACTCACTTGATCACTTCCTGATCATGGTTTGTCAGACTTTCTAAGGCTAACTGTCACTATAGTCTGATCGGGCATGTCGGTTCAACCAGCGCAGAGCCTTAACCGATGAACTATCGAACCATGGCGGGCCATGCCTCAAGTGGCGGTCCCTGCCGGACGGCTGCGGAGGAATCTCAGTCCAGATCCTCCGATGAATACGATGGCCACGATATTCACGATTACGGTTATCCTGATTCGACGCGTGTCTCAGGTCCTCGCCCAAAGAGACCAATGGAGACGTCGCCTCAGAGCTTCACATCCCGCTCGCTCCTAGTTGGCCTTCTTATCGGTGCCCTGATCACTTTCTCAAATACCTATTTCGGCCTGCAAACCGGCTGGATAAGTACAATGGCTATGCCGTCGGCCTTGATAGGCTTCTCCGTCTTCAAGGTCATGTCGAAGTACCTCTCATATCCGTTTACCCCAATTGAAAACGTCCTCATCCAGACCGTCGCCGGAGCCGTGGGAACAATGCCGCTAGGATGCGGGTTCGTCGGGGTGATTCCTGCACTGGAGTTTCTCATTAGGGATGGAGATGACGGACCTTCGGATGACGGAAGCGTTGGCGAAGGCGGACCACTGAAGTTGAACTTCTTCAAGCTGGTCATCTGGAGTCTGGGAGTGTGTCTGTTCGGCGTTGTGTTTGCCGTGCCGTTGAGGAAGGAGGTTCTTATTCGGGAGAAGTTGAAGTTCCCAAGCGGAACTGCATCAGCTTTGATGTTGAGAGTGTTGCATGGAAGCGGGGGCGAAGAGAAGACCAAGTCTGGTCTGGGGAGAGTACGTCGCGATGAAGAGGAGGAAGCCGGTGTACCATCTTCAGAATCCGAGGAAAGTGGTACTCTACTCCAGAAGGATACCCCTGGAGACTCAAGCGACGAAAAGAAGGATTGGCGGTCAAAGATGCGTCTCTTAGTCGGCGCATTTGCCGTCTCTGGTGTTTACGTGAGTTTCTACCCCTTTCACAGTCTTTGAATGTTTTACTCATCTACCTACAGACGTTGTTCTCCTACTTCGTGCCCCAAGTCCGTGGGATCCCTATATTCGGCATCGCGCTAGCCAAAAACTGGCTATGGACACTTAATCCGTCTCCGGCGTATGTGGGCCAGGGCATCATCATGGGCCCCGCCACATGTATGCATATGCTGTTTGGCGCTGTGTTGGGATGGGGTATTTTGTCTCCCCTGGCAAAGGCTCGCGGCTGGGCTCCCGGGCCTGTGGACAGCTGGGAAGATGGAAGCAAGGCCTGGATTGTCTGGGTGTCTCTAGCTATCATGCTGGCTGACTCCCTTGTCAGTCTCTGTTGGCTAATTATCAAGCCAACACTCCACCATGCCCCCAAGCTCGTTACTGCGGTGGCTTCCAGCTCTGCAGGACGCTGGTTTGCCTCCAAGAGTCCAGTCTCGTACAATCGCCGCTCATATACCGGCTATTCTGCGTTGAGCCCTATCTCCGAGGAATCCTCTATTCCCAGTCGCCTCACCACACCGGGAACAAGGGACAGCGCGGGCGAGGACGAAGAACAAGACGCGCCCCCATCACAACTCATCTCAACCAAGACCGTGATCATATTACTTCCGCTGACTCTTCTTCTGAACGTCATCTGCATGCAGATCGTCTTCGGGGATGTGATATCTCCGTTCCTGTCCTGTCTTGCCACTTTGTTAGCTGTTCTGCTGTCCGTCATGGGCGTGCGCGCGTTAGGAGAAACCGACCTTAACCCCGTCTCGGGGATCAGCAAGCTGACGCAGCTTCTCTTCTCCCTCGCAACTCCAGCCTCTCACTTCTCTCGCCGCACGGCGCTTGTCACCAACCTCCTCGCTGGCGCTGTCTCCGAATCGGGCGCCCTCCAAGCCGGCGACATGATGCAGGACCTGAAAACGGGCCACATTCTAGGCGCAAGTCCCAAGGCCCAGTTCTACGGCCAGATGATCGGCAGCCTAGTCGGCGCCGTGCTCTCCACCGCCGTGTACAAAATGTATGTGAATGTATACGAAGTGCCGGGGCCGATGTTCCAGACCCCGACGGCATACGTGTGGATCTTCACGGCCCGCCTGGTCACGGGCCAGGGCTTGCCCCCGATGGCGTGGCAGGCGTCGCTGATTGCCGGCGTGGTCTTCGTGGCCGTGACGGTTCTCCGCATCATTGCTGCGTCTCCATGGGCGAACGGTGGTCGACGCGATGCTACCGCACCGTGGAAGGCATGGATCCCTGGCGGCATTGCCGTTGCCGTTGGGATCTTCAACGAACCGTCCTTTACGCTGGCAAGAGCCATTGGCGGCGTGATTGCCTGGTGGTGGGCCCGAAAGCATGCCAAGGACGAAGTCGCGGCGCCAACACAGATTGCAGGGAGTGATGGAGCCGTGGCTGCTGCCGCAGAGGGCTCTGGAAGGGAGAGGTCGGGGCTCGCGCCTACCACAGATGCTGATGATGCGTCGTCAACTGTCGTTGTTCTAGCATCGGGGCTTATATTGGGCGAGGGGATCATTAGCATTGTTAATCTTCTTCTGGCCAGTGGGAATGTTCCCCATCTTTAGATATAGAATAGAGCTTACGACGTTTGAGTATATACCAAAGACCTCTCACGTCCTGGGCTAGGACATTTGTCAGTATAAATCATTTGGTGCGACTCTCATCATCGAGCATCTAGAGGGATCAAAGAATCATTCATTGACATTTTTGATTGAGAGAATAAACTCAAAAGGCTACCCCATCGAGACGGCGGGATATTTTGAGCCACTAATACGCGATAATGAGATACAACCATCAATTTCCGTGGTGTAATAAGTATATTGTAAGAAATGGTGAACACTGATAGGCACAGAAAGCATCCGAGGACATCCATGTCAACAGTCTCACTAGAAAATAAAGAAAGGAAAATGGGTATATCCGTCATATCAGCCATGTTATAAGTACATCCAGCAGGCTAAACAGATATTGAGAAGTTAGTTATTTCTTCTTTTCGATCTGGCTGCTGATGCGTAGGACGGAGAAATCAAGTCTTGAGAAGTAGGAGAAAATCGCAAAACCCAGACAGAGGTACAAGTAAAGACAAACGGAAGAGAAAGAAAAAGATGCACGGAGTTGATATACTGTATGGTGAGCAGGGGGAGCATTCGTCACAGACGCACAATATCATAGCAAGCTCGTTCCGTCCAGCGGCAATGACAATCAATTGCGTCCCCCCATACATGAACCAATCGCACCATATGTGACATGAGCGGTCATGGCCTACTGCGTTTGGACGGGGTTGCTGTCCTGAGCGGCAGTCTCAACAGGTGCTGCAGTGGGAGCGGGAATGGCAGGGAGAGCACCAGAGGGAGGAGGCATTGTGGGCGGTGCCAAAGGACTGGGTCCAGGCGACCCTGTGAGACGGGGGACAGGACCAACGGCGCCTCCCGCGCTGTTGCTCCGTTTCCGTTGGTTCACGGGCATTTCAGGCCTCTGCAGACCGGGAAGTCCGTATGGACCGGGGCTCATGGACCTCGGAGGCATTGGGTACGGCCCGGGGCCTGGGGAGTGCGATCGAGGAACGGGAGGAAACTGGGCCGGAGACATTGGGCGCTGTCCCGGGTGCGGACGCGGCGGGGGTCCAGCGTAGCCAGGATGAGCCGGGGACATTGGGCGAGCAGGAGACATGGGGCGGGCGGGAGACATGGGACGACCAGGGGGCATGCCACCAGGAGACATCGGTCGACCGTCGTTCCCAGGATAGAACCGATTCGGAGGGGGCATAGCTCCAGGGGGAAGAGGGCCATTCGGTCCCATTCTGGGCGGATACGGGCCAGGACCAGGACCAGGACCAGGACCAGCTCCCGGAGGACGACCACGAGGCTTCACAGGACGAGCAGAAAGACAGGAGCGAGGCACGACGCCCTGTTGCGAGCGATCAAGCCGGACGCAAAGCGCCCACCCATCATCATACTCATGCAAAAGTCGCACAAGCTGGCCGGCACGCAGGTCCATTTCGTCCTCCATCGACGGGTTGAAATCCATTTGGACGCGATGTACATTGGTCGGCGCGGGAGCTGGACCAGCTCCACCAGGTCCAAAGGCCGGGACTGCAGCAACACCCGCCGGTGCTCCTTCCGCACTGACCGGGCTGGGGACCGTCGGACCGGGCTGAGAAAGCTCCTGAGAAGTGGAACTCTCAGGGCGGCTGGGCAAATCCTTCTTATCCTCCTTCGGAGTGGCAGCGGCGGCAGCACCGGCCACTGCAGCACCCGCAGCGGCAGCCCCGACGGCAGCGGCGGCAGTGGTGACATTCGATGCAGACGTCACTGTTTCCGTACCAGTAGCGCGTGCTGCGTCGACCGGAGACGTTACCTCAGCCTGGTTTCCGAAGGGGTTCACGGGGTCACTGAACGGATTGGAGTGGCTGGAACCCGAGGGCGGACTATGAGGCGGGGAAGGGCTATTTCCAGTCAGGTTACGGGAGGCAGCAGCAGCACCGGTTCCAGCCGCAGCACCGGCAAACGCCGCCGACATGCTGGGGCTGGCCGTCAGATCAGGGGCAAACTGAGTGACTGGACGAACGTTGAGCTGAGGGGGCCCAGAGACGACGGGAGGCTGCGGCTTGGACGGCGGCGGCGGGGGTATATTGTTGGAAGTGTAGGATTTCTCATTGTACGGTTCCGGGTCTGGAAGCTGCTCACCCTGCTTCTTCTTCTTCCGGACGACGAAGAAGATGAGTGCAGCAATGAGACCCACGCCCAGAATGACACCAATGGCGATTCCTGCCTTTGCACCACCGGTGAGACCCTCGGAGCCAGCACTCGAGACGGACGAAGCAGTCGGAGAGGATTGGTCGGAAGAAACGCCATTCGTGACGCCCGCGTTGTTGAGATCAGTATTGGAAGACGTCGAAGAGGTTGCCGTGGAGAAGGTGGTCAAGGCTGTTTGGGTCTTCTTGTTGTCGGCAGTCGTGTGGGTGGGAGCGGCCTTGGTTGTAGTAATCTCGGTCTCGGTGGGCTTTGCTTTAGTCTTGACCTCATCGGTGGTGGTGATTTCGGAGGGTTTGTCGGTTGTCTTGGGCTTCGACTCCTCTGTCGTCTTTGGTTCTTCCCCCTCGGTTGAAGGTCGACTCTGTCTCACGGCACCTCCAACGCCAACTGTGGGCGCGGGAGCCGGCTTGTCTCCAGTCACATAACCGCCGATGGGGCCATCGAAATCGGCGGGCGCGGTTACATAGACCACGGTTATTTGTCGTTCTTCCAGGCCAGCGCCATGGTCACCGTGCGCATGGGCATGCACCATGATGGACGGGATTCACTCCTCCACAAAGACGCCTGGAGGGGCTACTCGATTCGGTTCTGGCGGTGCGCGGGGAAGAATAGATCGTACGGTGCGAATAGTCTGAGGAGAGATCGTACACAAGTTGACTTGGGATCGTGCTGAGTGACGCGCAAGGAAGGAAAAGTTGTTTGGATGAGCGTCGCAAGGGGCTTGCCCTCGACAGAACGTAGGTAGTTCAACCGACGATCGGGGTCTCGATGGATCGAGGAATTGGATCGTCGGGTTGTAACGGGATCTCAAAGACCAGCCGCGTTCTGGAGCAAAGAGAGCGCAAGCGCGTCAAGGAATGTGGATGGGTCAAAGATGTGTTGGTAAGAAAGAATGGAAATTGGCTGACAGTCGGGGGAGGGGTTGGGACCACATCCGATGCCAACAATGGAAGAGGAGGGACGAAAAAGAAGGACGAGGAGCTTCCAGGCTCCGTAGATGGAAAGAAGGTCAAATAGAACGAAAAGAAGGACAGGGGGAAGAGGGAGAAGAGATGGAACCGACACGGGATCCTGAGAGAGGAAAAGAGTGAGAGCGAGAGCGAGATGAAAGTGCAACGAGATCAACAATAATCACAATGGAAAAGACCCTGGTGGATCCCCCCGTATAGGTAAGGTAAGATTACCACGAGGAACCTAAACGAAATGAGATCGATGCACCCGAGCGGGGCTGCTGTCCAATTGGGACTGCCAACACTAACCTTCTGGGGCCAAGGGTCCGGGGTGACCCACTGCAAGTGCATAAAAGTAAGTTATAATTGGTCATCATTAATACCGTTCCTGGTAAGAAACAGTATTGGAGGTAAACACGATCCTGTGAGTATCCGGAACTCCCGCATCTATTCTTGTCATCACGGAAGGCATCTAAAGACCTTTTAAAAACTACTGATTCATAGGGACAAAGGACAATATCATGATGTTACTCCTATCAATCATTCAATCAAAAGTATCCTCCTGGATTCGTAACCCTAATATAGAACAGCCGGAATGCGCGAACCCTGCCTGTCAGATGAGGCCCCCGCCCGGGTCTTCTAGCGTCCTCCACCCCTGCAGGAATCCTTTTTCAATCATTCTCCAGCCTCGCCCAGGCTCTCTTCGCATGCTTTTCCGAATTCTTCCAAGTGTCGTCAGGATCAGTGTACCAAGTCTTAACACATCACAATGTTCACAACCGTAATCAGCCAGGGAGAGCATGAGTCGTGATGTTGACAAGGGATGGACTTACATTCATCATGTTTCGCATCCACTGAAACTCTACCGATGGAGCGTCTCGGGACTCGGTTTCCTCTCATGTGCGAGACATGTGGCAAGATCAAACTCCTGGGAGATGAACATTCATAGCCGCATACACTACCATCATGATTATGCATTACCTATGTACACATGTACACATCGGAGTATGATGACGATTTTCTGGAGAAAACGACGCGAGATCGAACCATCAGACAATTCGTTTCCCTCCTAGACTGCGCCCCATTTGCTGTCGGTCGATGCCCGCCCTGGCCAACAGGGACCGGTGATTTGGCTCCAGTCATCTCGAGCATTGCCAACCGCCGAAAGGCTGAAACGCCCGGTGGGTGCCGGTGGGCCCCCTAATGCGATGGGGCTGCCCTGCAAACCACCTCGAACTATGCCGGATTCATACCAGAATATATTAACTCCTCCTACTGTCCCGACGGCTGCCTGGTGTCATCCATTTCTGATTCCATTACGAACAGAAATATGGATGCTTGAGAGCCTTGACGAAAGTCAATACGTGCCACTACTCCGGCTCTCCTCGAAATTGTTCTTCAAACGTACCTCAGTAGCCGACATGCGCTCGCTGCTTTCATATCGCACCAGCTTGCTCACCAGATCCCGCCCTCGGGAAGAGGCTCCTTTGAGGATGTCCTCCCACGGCTTTGCCGGGTATCGGTGAAATTCCACCTTGCTCCAATCGGGGAGTTCCTTCGTTTCCTGTACCACCATGTTAAAAGACAAAGAAAACCAGAGGTCAGGAACACATACAGGCCATGTTTCCGCGTCTGGTGTACCCAAGGTCACAAATATGGAATAAACAAGAGATAAGTCGCTTCCCACCGGTCCCGAATCAAATAGCTGCTTGTGTCCAACCGCCACCGCTTCAGCAACGACGCAGCCGGCCGCCCACAGATCAAGAGCTGTACTGTATCCTCGGTATCCAAACAAGATCTCTGGGGGACGGTAGCACGTCGTACCGACGTCGGTGATTTTCTTGTCAGCCGGCTCGGTTTCATTATAACCCTCCTTCCAGGAGATTCCAAAGTCGGCGAGATACGCCGGACCGTCGGGTGAGCTCATCAGGATATTAGAAGGCTTGATGTCCCGATGGATGATTCCCAGCTTATGCAGATGCTCTAAAGCTCTGAACATGTCGTGCAGGTGGGACTTTGTCTGCGTTGCTGTCAATATATCTCGACGCAGCAAATGTTCAAAATCGTATCTAAGGAAAGGAAACACGAGGAGGAGTCTACCCCCGTCAATATTCAGGGCATCTAGCAGAGGGATAACATGAGAGCTGGCTGCCTCTCGCAGCAGGCGTACTTCAACCTTTGCATCGTGTGGTGCTGTGAGGAGATGGGGTACAGTGACCTTGATCGCGATTAAGGTTCCATCTTCGCCTCTTGATTTGTAAATGCTGGAATGGATTCCCTCAAAGTGATGCAAACAGGACTGATAGGGGCCAATCTTCTCGCCCGAGGCCCATTGACTTTGGTCAAGATCATCATGCAGCTGTTCGGGGCTACTGATAATGGGAGACTCTGAGCGAGTAGCTTCCGCCGCATCGATGGCGTTCTGACAGAGCTCGTCATACTCTATCTATGTAGCTTGGTTAGCATGGATCTGTGTAGAAATCGGATGGGTTTATACTTACTCTGGAGCTAGCCTTACTGTAAGCTTCGTTTTCAAATCGCTTAGCTTGGGACTGAGCTTCACTGAATGCAGCGGACGACGAAGCACGTTGGTAGGCGGTGGTCCTGGAGACGAACCATGAGCCACAGTGTGGGAATGATTACGAGTGGACAAGGACGTACAATGATTGTATGGTGGTCAGTCGATCGGAAAAGCTAAGATCCCTTTTCCAGTCGGCGGATGCCATGATGATTGTCATGGAGTAGACAGCGTTGAGATGGAATCAAATAGAAGAGCGAATGTATACCAAAACTAACACGCCTGATTAGTTCGTAGCAGCCAAAAAGCATGGGGCATGTGACATCTGCCGCTAAGCCCGATTCGGCGTTGCAACCACCCGCCCCGTCATCGTCATCATCCCATCCATCCATCCCATCCTCTCTCTCTCCTGCTACTCTCGACTCACCTCGTCTTCCGCTCCGTCGCACCTTCGCCGCATTCCTCCTCCATCCATTGCTCCAGAGGAGACATAATTCATCCTCTTCCCTCGAATTTCTCCCTATTATGCGTCTCCTCTCCTGTCTGTGAACGGGGATCTATGTTGTATTCGAGATGGAACTCTCCCGGCAGGAGTATCCAGCATTGCTGGTATGATCCCACAACCCAGCTTCCTTCTCCCTATTCTAGCACTTCGTGCTCTTGGTCAGCAGAGGCTCTTGTGCATTCTAACAATTCGTGTGTTTTCCCCATTCAGGCCTCTTTGCAGCCCAGCCAAGCGACCAATGTGCTGAACGATCGCATTCGCCTGATCAACAAAATCCATGCCGACATCGCGGACTGGCTTCAGGTATACTCTCTAGCACGCTCTATAACGATATTTCCCGGATCACCCGGAGCTGATTTCTCCCTCCCCGACAGGAACGTCGTCGAGTCGAAGAGGCCTATGCCCAAGGGTTGCGGAAGCTTGCGACACGCCCCCAATTGGATAACGGAGCCGCGCTAGGGTGAGAATAAACATCCCCCCTTGGCTTTACACATCCCCTCCGACACCCGGGCTAATACAGGCCACCAATGGCAACAACAGCATCTTCCAGATCCCATGGCAGCGCATTATCACAGCCGCCGAAACTGTCGCCGCGTCTCATGAGACCTTCGCGCAGAAGATTGACGAGGATGTAGAACGTCCGCTGAGAGAATTCCACAATAAGAATCGCGAATTGGCGTCAATGCCCGGTGTCCAAAGCGACCTCGCAGGACTGGCGAAGAGCTTAGAAGCATCCCAGAAAAAGGTGGACAAGGCCCGGGAAAAAGGCCCGAAAGGCGCAGACAAGCTCGCCAGTGCGGTCGCCGCCACGGAGGAGATCAAGCAACAGTGGGATTCCCGGGCGCCCTTTGTTTTCGAGCAACTTCAGGCTGCCGATGAGACCCGGCTCAACCATCTCCGGGACGTCCTTACTCAACTGGAAACCCATGAGACGGACCAGGTTGAGCGTTGTCGCCAAGCCGCAGAAAGCTGCCTCAACGTCCTCCTAAATGTCGAGACCGCCGACGAGATCAAGACTTTTGCTGCCAAGGTCAATGGGGGTAGACCGGTCGTTCCGCGGGAGCCGCAGAGCTCGCCTCCTCCAGTTGCTCCTCTCGCACCACCGCCACAGTTTCAGGACGACTCTGCTAGCCAGCGTTCTGAGACATCTGGCCGGGTCAGATCTCCCCCTCCGCCCGGTGAGTAACTAAACTTCACGTATCAAAGGTGACAGTTTCTAACTTGCACAGCCCCCGCCCCTGAACCGCGTCACACGCCGCTCGGGGGACTGAAGCGGCTGGGTACGGTGATGAACCGGAGAAAGAGTGTGGTGAACCCTTCTGGCTTTGGTGAAAAGAAACATCGCAGTCCTTTCGCGTCTTTCAAGAGAGGCGAGTCTCGTGAAGCGCCCATTCCGGAATCGTCGTCGGGAGCAGACCGTCCAGGAACTGCTTTGACCACGCAAGAGAGCCATGGCGACTCAATACGCCAACCGAGCGAGTCTCACGAACGGGAGGGTCTCGGTACTGCCTCAAGCGGATTCTTGCAGCCAGCCCCAGCGACCACGAACGGAACGGCTTCACAGGAAGTGTCGTCTGCGACCGGAATAGTAACGACCCCGGTGAATGAGGTCAGTGTAACCGTTAGCCTGTTACAAGTAGCCTGCTAATAAACCAACCAGGTTCATGTGGACTCGGAAGGATACTCCGAACGGCCTCAAACTATGGATGAGATCACCCGGGCTCAAAGAGAAGCCGCTGGGTAAGAGGTTCTATCATGTTCATTATGTTGTGGGCTGAGACTAACGTTCGTACAATAGCATGGAAGAGCCAGCCATCAACTTGACGATCCGGGACCAGCCGATCTTTGAAGACGAGGACCAGGCTAAACAGGCAATGGACGACATGGCAAACCAACTGAGAATTGTTTGTGCTCTCAAGTCGTCTCATCTTGCAGTACGCCACTAACATACCATATAGCAAGCTCAGCAAAGCGGCATTCGGCGTAATGTTGGAACCTTGCGCGGACGACGAGACGTGCGCAACACGGTCTTCATCCCCAATCCGCCAGCGATGGGCACCGAGGCGTCTGTGGTCACTCCAAGCTCCGAGGTCCCCGTGCCTACATCACCCGCTGTACCAAAGCATGTCATCTCCCCCAGTACCGCTACGGATGAGCATGCTCTGTCAGATACAACGTCCATTCGCTCGTCCCATACCCTCCATAGCATAGCAGGCCCAGTGTCACACCCGGAACTACACGAGCCTGGTTTGAACGCATCCATCATTGAGACTGTAAATGCTTGGTTCACCGAAGGCGAAGTGACAAAGTCATTTGTTGTCGGAGAACTCGCGCTGGCATACAATGGCACTCCAGGTGCACCGTTGGAGAACACACGAATCCAACTGGATAACTTCCAAGTTCTTGAGAAAGTCGCCGCAAATCCTCATTTTGTGAGCGAAGAGAAGGATGACGACAAGAGAGGTCAATATAGCATCCAGCTATCCAGTATTGCACGCCCTTCGCCGACAGTCGCATTCAAATACCAGCTTCATATTGATCCGTCTGATACTTCTGCCTACTGTCCCGTTATCTTCAAACCTGCGTGGAATATCGAGGAGCACCAAGCCAGTGCGATCATTTTCTACTCGTTGAACCCGTCGTTCACTACTACTTCCTCGAAGGACTCCGTCACTCTTCGGCACCTAGTCCTGACGGTCAACTTGGACACGTCGCCCGAAGAAGGCCGCGAGGTGGCTCATGCCACAAACGCCGTGATGTACCCGAACACTGGAGCTTCCTTCCGCCGCAAACAGTCAGCCGTTACTTGGAAGCTGCCCGAATTTGAGGTTAAGGCTGGATCTGACGGTAAGTTCCTTGTTCGGTTCGCGACGTCAAACAGCTGGCCTCGGAAAGGGAAGGTGGATGCCAAATTTGAGATTTACTCCTCGGAAGCTGGTTCTCGACTGGGTGTTAGCGCCGCGTCGGACTCTGCGCAGAAGGATTACGATCCTTTCGCTGATGATGGGCCCGGTGCGTCTGGTTCACAGCCATCGCTGTCATGGGCCGAGGTTCCGACCGTGCGCAAGCTGGTCGGAGGCAAGTATATCTCTTCTTAAGGCTGGAGGCTTGAATTATGTCCCCATCTGAGCTCTCGACCGGCCCGGAAAATATGCTTTTCAGTTCTGACCTGAAAATGAAAGGATTCAAGTGCCTTGAAAAATCTTACTGTCCCATTTTCAGTACATGATTCCCCCCCGCGGTTCTTGTCTGTCATCTGGTCCTGGTTCATAATAAGTCTATCTTGTGCTAGTTCTGATGTCCCTATGCGTATTTCCTGTGTTCGCTGTTTGTTTTGCCTGTTTCCTCTTGTCATTTCCTTCTTTTTGGCCGCATAACATCTCTAAACCCTCACATCCCTATGTTGACAAGTTTCCGGGGATGAAAGGCACGCTAATCCATCTGTAAATAAGTTGGCCACGTACATTATAAGTTGGAAGGCGTATTCGCTGCGTATTTTTGAACTATTCAAACACGTCGTATTCGTCTTTAGGCCTCCAGAGGCTACTGCCAGGCCCTGGTTACTTGCTGGCAAGAAGAGACCTGGAATGGGCATTGAACCAGAAAGATGTCTACAAAGAATACGACGTACGAGCAAACCCTCTTGGCACCTCTGACTATGAGTGCGATAAATCTGCATTATTGCAACCTCAAAACGTATAAAAAACATGGCACACCAGTAGCTGTGCCGGGGAATCGTACAGCCAAACCAATGGAGGAAAGCCAGGACAGGATAGTACATGCGTGCGTAAATTCGATGAAATGCCCCATAAGATCAAAAAAGATGTCTTCACATCCGAGCAGCTCGGGTCGTCTTATCGTAGAAATCTAGCGTCATGGCGGCCAAAAAACAAGGAATATCTTTTCGCTCCTCCACCCAGAACTTGATGAGATGTTTGATTTCCATCGCAAAGAGACTGTTCGGGCCACCAGAGATCTTCATTGTTCCGTTCTCACCGTCGAAGATGATGGAGTTCTCCTCGCCGTTGCCCATACTGCCGGGGCCGCGTGAATCTGATGCCGCACTTGGGTCTCCATGTCGGTAGGCCGGCGAGAGGTGGAACATTGATGTAACACGGACGCGTCCGTTGGGAAGGAAATCCAACTTGTAGCCGAGTAGAGAGGCAACAGCTTCGCGGAACTCAGACGACTTCGCCGTCCAGATCTCTTTAAGTCGGCGCATGCGCTTTTCCTTATCCGCCACGACACGCTCCATGTCTTGAATCTCCAACTTCATGCTTTCGAGAGCGCTGACGGGGACGACCTTGACGTCTTGGTGGTTGCCACGGAGTTGCGCAAGAAGGTCTTGATTCTCCGCTTTCAGCGTCGTGATGGTGGAGAGCTTGAGGTTCTCTGATTGTGCGGTGGGGTTATCGCGAAGCTCGAGAATACGCGTGCGCGATTTGGCCTTGAGGGACTTGAGCTGGGACTTGGTGGCCTCGAATTCTCGACGGAGAAGAGCCATTGATTGTTCGGTCTTGGACAATGACTCCTGCAGGGACCGATTTTTGCGCGTCAAAACGGAGAGTCGCTCGTTTTCCGCATCACTTTCCGCGGGGGACAGAGGGCGTTTGACACCCCGCGGCTGTGTATCTTCTTGTTGAGCAGTTTCACGCTTGGAGAGCTCCTCATGGGCCTTTTCAAGCTCTGCCCGGTATTCATCAACTATCTTCTCCAGGTTGGCGATCTGCGTGGATTTCTGTTCGTCGAACTGGCTCTGGCCCTCATTCATGGTCATCTCTTCTGTGTCGAAAGTTTTCAATTGGGCGCGGAGATATTCGACTTCTTTAACGGCAAGCGCTCGCTGACGCTCCAGCCTTGCTTTTACTCGACTGTCAGGCATAGCACCTCCTGCCGCAGCAGCAGAAGTACGGAGTTTTTCAATTTCTTGTCGAAGATTGGTTTTTTCGGTTTCGAGGCTTCTGATCAATTCGTCTTTCTCCAAACACTGCGCTTCCACGCTTCCCAGGCGATCAACGAGAGTGGCTTTTTCAAGCCGTTCCTGCAGAAGTGCCTTCACTACTGCTTCTGGGGAGTCAAACTCTGCCGGTTGGTCATTGTCTTGTAGAAGGCTGGTCCACGAGCTGCGTTCGTCCTCGAGAACTTGTTTTTGGATCTGAACTGTGTTCAGCTCCGCCTCAACGGCTTTCATCAGCTGCAGTTGGTTTTCGAGCGATCTCTTCTGCTCTTCCACCACTTCAACATTCTTCTGGACTTTGCGTAAATGCCGCAGCTCAGCGCCGTATTCTCGGTTTGTAGTTTCCAGGGTGCGAATATGGTTCACCTGCTCCGAAAGCTCTCTCTTAAGGACAGCTATGGATTCGGTGTCACTTCCCTCGGCTTTGAGCCGGATGTTCTCGGTTTCCAGGTTGGCAACTTCGGTTTCCCTCTCGCCTAGCTTCTCTTGTGTGGCCTTCACATCATTCCTCGCATTTTGGAGATCGTTCTGCAACTCTTCCAGCGTTCTCTGGAGGGACGTGCGAATGGTCTCCAGCTCGTTGACCTGGTACTTATATTGCCTCTCCTGATCCAGTAGCTGCGCCTTGGTGTCGTCAACTTCCTCTTGCAGACTCTGGTTTTGGTCCTGAATGGTTCTGACCTTCCGCTCGAGGCCGACTTTCTCGTTCAGGGCAAGTTCCTGGGCTTCTTTGAGCTCACGCGCGAGCTCTTCGCTCTTGATGCTGGCCCGATTGCTTGTGGACTCCGCTGCCTGGGGAGGAAAAGGGTCAGCTATCTCCTACATGACAAGTCATTCATCGCATTGCGTAGAACAAACCTGTGCTTTCCTGAAATCTGCGTCGGCTTTGAGTTGCAGATCTCGGACCTCCTTTTCATGGCGCAAGACCATCAACTCCCGCTCTTGCTTGCAATTTTCCAACTCATATCTTAACGTGTTGACTTGTACACGGAGCTCTTCCTTCTCGGTATCTGGGGGATGCTGTTAGTGTTACGAGAAAGAATGAGGACAAAGGACTCACCAGGCTTTGCGGGCTGGGAGGGACGGATTGATTGTCGCAGGACGCTTGGGGCGGGAGGAATGGACAGCGGAGACGACGGAGTGCGCGGGGAGCCCCAAGACTGGTGAGAATTCCTGCTTGAATTCATCTGCGACGAGTTAGACGTCGATCTTTGTTGTAGAGAGCTGGAACACCTAGTGCGATGAGTCGGTACCTTTTCGCATTCATCCGACGAGGGATGATGATCAGGGTGAAACTGGTAAGGGGTTCATAAGAAAACGAGAGCGGTTAAAGGCCACCGTCGTGACCTCTAGACAAAGAACCAAATGTCGTCGATGAAGAGCAGATAAGTGAAGCCGCCTTTGCTGCTGCTTGTTTTCGATGGAGTATCCCGATTGGGACAGAGTCGCTGAGTCAGCGGCTTTCACCGCCCGCAACTGGAGCTTCCAAAAAAGGAATAGCGCGAGAGTTTTGAAAGATTCCGAATTTTTTTTCTTCTTCCTTTTTGGTGGTGGTGAAGAATCTCGGTCGAATCTCGACGACACAACCTCCTCCCCTTCCAATCCCTCTCCTTTTCTCTGCACACGCTCACCGCCCGCTGCGTGTCATTCTCTCCTTATTTTCGTTTCGATTCGATCCAATTGAGCTCAGCTCCGACGTCGAAAATGGGCAAGGACAAGACCGAAAAGAAGGACAAGCGCGAGAAGAAGGAAAAGCGCGCGGAGAAGGACGGTGTCCACAAGAGCAAGAAGGACAAGAAGGAGAAGAAGGACAAGACTGTTCTGGCCGAGGCTGTTGAGAAGGAGCTCACCACCAAGGTTCTGGAAGGCATTGACCAGGCTGATGGCTCTGTCAACGGTGACAAGCCGGAGGTGATGGAAATTGACGGTCGTCCTGTCGGCGCTGTCGTTCCCTTTGCCTCTCCTCTCGTGGAGGACAAGTCGGCCAAGAAGGTTCTTAAGACTGTGAAGAAGGGTAAGATTTACATCTCATTCTTGATGGGTCTTTCGGTCGAATCCTGTCGGCGGATCTCGAGCGGAACTCTACATCTAGTCCCATATTCCATGCAACCTGCTAACATTTACCATAGCCGCCGTCAACAAGTGCCTCAAGCGCGGTGTGAAGGAAGTCGTCAAGGCCCTTCGCAAGTCCCCCATCCCCGCTCCCAACGCCCCTGCTACCACCCCCAACGGAGTGGTCATCCTGGCCGCCGATATCTCGCCGATGGATGTCATCTCTCATATCCCCGTGCTCTGCGAAGACCACGGCATCCCCTTTGTTTTCGTCACATCCCGCGCCGAGCTCGGTAACTCGGCTGCCACGAAACGACCCACCAGTGTCACGATGGTGGTGCCCAAGTCCGCCGCCAAGGGCAAGAAGGGTGAAGCGGCCGGCGACGACGAGGACTTTGGCAAGGTGTACGAGGAGCTAGTGGCCCTTGCCCAGAAGGAGGCCAAGAAGGCGAACGTTTAAAGCGTCACCTGCAGGGTTCCTTTTTGTTTTGTGTTTCTTTGCTTTCTTATTTAATGCTAGGGCTCTGTTTCGCGTCTCGTCACTGGGTATGACTTGTACAGTTCCGCGTTTTGCCTGAGAAGGCAGTGCATGTCTTTCGGGGTTCTGGCCTTTGGGACGTGTTATTGGGTTGATCTTTCATGATATGTCCGTTGCAAATCTGGCGTTCTCATCTGGTGTATGAATGAAAACGGAGGAAGTGAGAATCTAAAATCAATACTATGTCAACTGGTCCTTCATACAAGACGATGTGAGAAGCACTACGCATGACCAGCTGTTCAACGGTTTTATGCATGACCCCTCAATATGAGTAGGCAAGGGGGAGCAATCTGATATACTCCGTACAAGTGTTGGATATCTCCGCTGCGAGCCCTACCTCGAGGTGCGAGCTGAACTCTTCAGCTACGTATCTAGCGATAGAAGGATTCTCAGCCCGAGATAGATCATGTCCATGGATTCCTCTTTCGATTCTGATAATCATCCTAACGATCCTCTCCACACATTTGGCCTCTCGGATCCACCACGTAAGGGACCATTGAATGCAAAGGTGATCTATCACATCCACCACTTGTCCAGCAGTCTTCTCCATTGGACATGGCCAGCTGATCTGCAATCGATCGAAGAAAAGTCTTCGAGATGGGTAGATATGCAAGGACGATGACGGCGGTCAACAGGCTCCATTGTTCTTAGTTTATTCCGTACTATAAGAATGGGCAGAGTTCCGACGGTTGCATTCTTCTGTACATTGTTTCGCCAGTGACAGAAACGAAAAGATGTTCTCTCAATTGCAATTCATTGTGTTTGCATTTCTCTGCATCCTACTTGCAACCGCAGTTCCGGTGCCCAATGCCTATGAGACTCCCCTCGGGGAAGTAAGAAACCACCAGAATATACTCAGGGTTAGTCGCCCGATTGCAAAGAAGTTACTGTTCTGACTTCAGATAGAATACCCCCAGATCTCTATCAAGGCTACAATCGACATCCCATCGTGTCCCGTCACAGCCCGCATGCAACGACATCCCCTCCCGTCTGCTACAGAAACCTCATAGCTTCTTTATCAATGCAAAGACCATCAAGTGTACCCCTCGCACCGGGTCCATCCACAAGCCGGGCCATGGAGGAACCGAGACAACAGTGAACAAGTCACCGTCTGCATTCCCCATGCTCCGGTCGTTGTCGAGTGTGGAAAGAATACTTGCCCCGGTCATCATTCTTTTCGCGATGGTATGGATCGCTGCGCTGGCGGTGGGGACTATCGAGGGCGTAAGTCGGGCGTGGAAACGATGGTACTACACGGGGGAACATGAGGTCTTTGATGATGACATTCTGGACGAGGTGGTTATAAGCTTGGGGCATGTGGAAGACGATTGGGAAGACCAAGAGCTTATGTGCGTAGATGCTATGGAGAAGGACAGTCACTGATTCGTGAATTTGGTTATCGTCCTAAATTACAGTCATCTAACAAGCATAACTCCTTGATTATTTTCTATTGTACACTATTTGTGGAAGCTTCATTTCAGGACAGCCAACATCCCTTTTAAGCTCTCTGATCCGGCTTAAGAGACTGGTACCAGTGCTGGCTATCGACTCCCTTCTGTCTCGCACCACCCGCAGCATCGGGTCCACTCTCCGCCTCATAACGCTGGAACTTGTTCTCAGCAAGACGGCCAGGGTCATTCTTAGATCCAATATCCGTGTTGAAGCTCGCGTTGTTGGAATCATCAAAGCCACCCTCGGTCAAGTTTCTGCCCTTGGGCTTCTTGTCTCCAAAGTCACCCGTCACGTCAGCAACATAGGAGGGCGCCTGGCCGCCATTGTACTGACTGCGGTAGCCGCTACCGCTGGCAGGGGCCTGGGTGTGAGAAGACTTCTGAGAAGAGTATGTGCCCTGGCTCTGGCTCTGGCTCTGGGCCTGGCCCATGCCGAGGTTCTG
Source organism: Aspergillus aff. floccosus IMV 01167 (assembly GCA_001931935.1). Taxonomy (NCBI): domain Eukaryota; kingdom Fungi; phylum Ascomycota; class Eurotiomycetes; order Eurotiales; family Aspergillaceae; genus Aspergillus; species Aspergillus aff. floccosus IMV 01167. Next base: position 254,615 of record MSJE01000004.1, read on the forward strand.
CTTCGCGGCCGTAGGACCGCCGGTGTACCCGCTCTGGGGTAGGTGGGTGCCAGGGTAGTCGCCTTGTCCGCCGAGGGCGTCGGGGTACTTTTCCTGTCGGTGGATGTCCTCGCGATTGGTGCCAACGGGGGCGGAGGGGAGTGTCGTGGCGGCGGAGGTGTCGGTCGTGTTCAGGGTGGACTGGCCAGCAGTCACGCCGAGAGGTTGGGAGCCCCGGTTCTGAGAGAAGGCGCCGCCCTTCATAGAGGACTCGGCGGCGAGCGAGTCGCCTGCCACGGGGCCGGCGGATTCAGAGATGGGGTTGCGGGAGGCTTCGGGGTCATTGGTGACCTGTATATCTAGTTAGGATTTCGGCTCAATGAAGAAGACAAAACGTCAATATACCTTAGTGCTGCGCTTTCCGTGGGGAAGAGGAGTTCCTTGGAGATCCATGATGGTGGTATGTGATATGGAGATTGGTGAAGAATACAGCTGAGTAAAGTTTGGTTGAGTGGTTGATGTAGATGATCGTTAGAGGGCAGATGCAAAGCGAGGATGTCAACTATATAGTTGCTTGAGCAGACCAACTGGTTTGAGTTGATGCTGGGCTTGATGTCATTCTGACGGACCTCCATCGACGCCATCAGCCCAGCCAGCAGCAACTGTAACGTCAGCATGCAGGCAAGACAGGCTGGCATCAGAGGATCCGACCCACGTTTCCACACTCTTACGCAGTCTATCTGGTGTGGCCTTATGCCATCGAATGGAGCATTTCGAACAACTTTCCACCTACCTAATGAAGTTGGAAAAAGGTGATGTCTTGGATGAGGTTTACATGCGGTGACGTCACCTGCTTAGCCAGGTCGTCGAGCCAACATTCCACACACAATCCATTGACGACTCGCCACTCGGATCGACAGGGCGCTCAGCGGTTCTGTGCATTTCAGATCAAATTGGTCAATGCAGGTGCAATCAAAGGACCGATTATGGAAGGTTGAGGCCTGAGTAGTACTACTATACAACTACCTTAATCGTGGACAAGCAGCGTATACAAGCAGTTCCATTTACAGAAGTGTATAGACAATGATTTCGTGACAAATGGGTATCTGGTTGCATTGCATTCTACGTCCTATAAAATCATCTCTTCCAATCTACATGGTACTAAAGCAAGTGTCTTACAGTCACCAGATCTACAGTACCACGATCAGAGTCACCATGAAGCCACATCAATTCTTCAATTGGAGCATGTCAATAGTAGTAGTACATTCATTCGTATCGCCTTTCATTATTATCAAAGAAAAACACCGGATCTCCGGGAACCATTACCGAGCGACAGCATCTCTAGGAAGCCCTTCCAGATTCTCCTTCGCCTGTCGTCCAACATTGCCCATCGGCGCCGTATTCTGGTGCAGCTCGTTTCCGTCCCGACGCACACTGCTCTCCGCGGTGGCCGGCTCTCTCAGGGCCGAGTTGCGTTCGCCCGAGATCGGTCCCTCCACTCCTCCAGAGCCTACGTTGACGGTCCGCTGGTCGGCCGACGACCAGTCGCTCGCACGAGGAGGCTGCTCGGGGAGGGGCAGGTTGGCCTTCGTCTTGTCGATCTGCTCCTGCTTGTTGGTGTTGGTGCCAAGGACGGACTATACGGGTCAGTATATGAATGTATAGAGGCCAAAGGCCGTTCGGAGACGCCTTCCAACGACATACCTTCATTGCGGACACATCCGAGTCCTTGGGAGGGTTTCCGCCGTGGAGGTTCGAGACCTTAGATTCGGCCTTGCGGATGTCTTGAGTGGTGGTGTGGAAGGTTGAGTCGGACATGTTGTGTTGTGTGTAGGTGATGTGGCTTTAAGTGTGTGTTCAAGAAAGAGATAATTGAAGTATTGGAGTATGTGAGAGTGAGAGTAATTTGGTTGAAATGTGTTTAAAGCGAAGCACATTTAGAGGAATTGGAGGTATTATATCTACATGCCGACTGGTGACGTCGATTGCGATGACGCCATGTGGGCATCCCAGCCTTGGAATTGTGAGCAAGACATGGCGCTGGTCGACCCAGTCTTATATCATACCGATCGAATACTATGACGAATACTAGAGGCGGGCTTGGCTCCCGAATGATCTGCAATGATCGCTGTGATGGTACTCTTTACTAGAATGTACGGTGGCTGTATAGTATTAGGTCACACTGTCTTGGCTTTCCAGAAACAGTAAGGAATACATTTTCTATCGCCATACTCTATACAACCGACCATGTTCCCCATGCAATACCTCAAACACATAACACCAAGCTGAATCAAATAATGCGCCAATCACTTCCTACCCTTCTGCGCATTCCACTTGCGTACCCTGAACAGATAGTATAACGCAATCGCACAGAAGATATTGAACACAAAGTAGCACCAGAAGATGCCGTAGTTCCGCCATCGGTCGCCCCAGTAGATCTCACGCAACGACAAGTATTCATCTGCAGATGTCATGGAGCAGTACTCGCAGGCAGCCGTCGCCGTGGGGTTATACAGCTGGCCGCCGGCCTTGGAGAGATACGGGGCAAGGTATTCTTGGCAACCCTGACCCTGAGGAGGATCGAAGACGCTCATCTCTCGGTCGTTACACTGCACCGGTCGTCCATGAAGAGCGGTTCCGCTAATCCCTCCCACGTAGTAGGTGAACGGGGAAACGCGATACATGAAGATCCAGAATCGGGGCAGTTGACTCGGCGGCTGCATGACTCCATTGAAAATGAAAGAGAGACCGAACATCAGGGTTGCTAGCATGGCTGCCAGCGTAGGTTCCCCAATGGCACACACCACTAATTGGGCCATACTCGCCGCGTAGACGTAGAACTGGACAATGAAAAGCATGACCAGGGCTCTCCTCTCGGAGCTTTGGTCGGGCCCAATCACCGAAAAGTAAAAGGATGCCCACGAACAGACACCCAATCCAATTTGCCAGGGCACCTCGACCAGCATCTGCGACAGGATGAACACTTTCCATGAATAGACCCTTGATGGTCGCTCCCGGACCTCGTACAATGCACGCTGGACGACGAATTTGGGCATGATCTGATTCACAAGAGTCGAGAAGATGGTGCAGAGCAGGAAGATGCTGAAAAGAACATCCTGGAACCCTTGTTGACTGTTATCCGACTTCCAGAACGAAAACCCGATAAAGAGCCCAGACACAATACCCAAGATGTACTTGGAGTAGATGTATTCCGGTTGGCGGTAGTACTGCTGGAAGACTCGGCGCAGCACATGATAGAGCTGGCTGTGCAGAGGCATTGCAAATTCGGAGTCGCTGTCGTCCTCGTCCGTGGGAGATTGAGCATCCGGAGTCTGCAGTCGACCAAGCTCCTCCAGAATCCCTTTGCGTTCCTGGCTTTCCTTCCATATCTGAACCCAATCGAGAGACGTAGATTCCCCAGATACAATCTCCAGAATATATTCTGCGGGGTTCTCTTCTGGCTTGCAGGGTCTCGCGCCACCACGCTCGAAATAATCAAGAAGAGTGGTTGAATGTGGGCCAATATCTCCAAAATAAACAGTCTTACCACCTTTGGCCAGAAACAGCAAGCGATCAAAAGTCTGGAACAACAAGGCGCTTGGCTGGTGGATGGTTGCGAGAACTGCCTGGCCGTGGTCCGCCAATCGTCGGAGAACTTGACAAATTGTCCACGAACTCTGGGAGTCGAGACCACTCGTGGGCTCATCCAGGAATATCAGCAATGTTGGTCTCGCAGCGAGTTCGACACCGATACTCAACAATTTTCTCTGCTCCACGTTCAGACCCTCCCCCAGAGATCCCACCACTACTTCAGCAAAGTCTTGCATTCCCAACAATTTTATCACCTCCTCGACGTAGGCATATTTGTCTGTCTTGGAGATAGATCGTGACTGCCGAAGCATAGCACTGAACTGAAGTGCTTCTCGGACAGTAGTAGTCTCCAAGTGAAGATCCTGTTGCTGCACGTAACCGGTTCTTCGTGGAAAATTAGTTGCAAGAGGCCGTCCGTTGACCAGAATGTCTCCAGTGACTACACCGATAGAGACTCTCTGAGCCAGGACATCTAAGAGGGTGGTCTTCCCCGCGCCTGAAACACCCATTAGTGCAGTCAACTGGCCAGGCTTGACCCAGCCATTGACATCGTCCAGAAGTCGTCGGGTTCCGTCCTTGACCGGGATGTCATACTTGACGTTTTTCCAGGAGAGGATGTCTTTTTGCTGGGGGAGGTGAATCGTCTCGGTGAAATCCTGGAGTTCAGGCTTTGCGGGGAGGCTTCCACCCTCCTCGGCACCAGCTCCGTCAATTTGTAACGAAGCTGGGACATGCCCAGGTCGGAAGACCAGAGCTTCTGCCTTGGATTTATCACCCGTGTTCAACTCGGTAGCGACCAGGTACAGACAATTGAAAAAGAGCATGAAGGCAATGTTGATGCCAAGGTTTCGCCATATGTGGGAGTATGAATATCCGTAGTTTGCGTCAATAAACGTATCCCCGGAGATATACCGTTCTCCTGCAACAGCGCCCACTGCAGAGCAGATGAAGGAAGACCCTGTCCCATAGCTCGGGATCAAAGATGCGCATTCAAAATTTCGACCATGAAACTCATTGCTGACCAGCGCCTCAAAGGAGTAGAATATTGGATTGATCCACCGAATCCATGAAAACCATGGATGCATGTTTGGCTGTGGTAGGGTGAACCCGGTGTACACCACAATACACAGGACCATCACACCAGCAATGGCCATGGCCTGACCGACAGTTTTCGTGGCTGCTCCCAAAGTTCGGAACATACCCGACATCGTTAGGACCGTGACGACGAGGAACAGATAGAACACAAAGAACTGCGCCGGTTCTCGACGCAGGTTGGCCATGAAGTAAAGGACGACGCTGAAGATGGATATCCGTAGAAGCTTGATAGGGAGATCAACGATGATACTAGCCAAGGCTTCCGTAAAAGGGTGAACGAATGCATAGCTAGTCTGCTTCTCCACAATTGGTCTTTGGCTGTACAACTGCATGATTTCGTTAATAGTGATCAAGGCGTTCATTAGGACAGCGAAGAACATAACAGCGCCCTTTTGAAAAAAGGTGTTACTGTTGTTGGGAGAGTTGTAGAATATGGAGCCGATGATCAGAGACATGATGGTTTGTACGAAGACGGGGGACAGATTGGTTGGAAGGTCATTCCGTACTCGTTGGAAAGCCCTGACAAGACAAAGACGGACTTGCATCGGGATTGAAAGCAGATAAGGACTTCCTGGCCTAGTGTGGCGGGCTTGTTGTTGCTCATGGCTGAGTTGAAATTCCTTTGCTGCATCACCTCCGGGAGGATGGCCCTGCTCATAATTTTTGATCTCCTCCAGCAGGTCCTGGTATTCCAGGCTACGTCGCCAGTACGCGGAGAACTCCGTCGGACTGCGCGGAACCTTGTTCTCCATGCCCGGCCGAGCTCTTCGTTCGGCAGGATTTGTGATAGCCGTTAGAAAGTCACCAGCAACTTGCCTATGTGGTCGTTCCCATCCCATGTCCTCGAAGAAAGAGACCGCGCGATCAGATGGACCAAAGTAAATCTCATGGCCCTCATAGAGGATGACGACCTTGTCAAACAGATCATACATGGACTGAGATGCCTGGTATGCAGCGACCGCATGGCACGATTCCGACATGTCAGCAGAAAGACGTAGCGATCTGACAAACTTAAGCGCGGATGCTGAATCCAGGCCCCGGGTGCTATTATCCCAAGCTCCAATGCGACACCGAGATAGAAACATTTCAGCAATACTGACACGCTTTCTTTCACCACCACTCACACCGCGCACAAAATTATCTCCAACCTTGGTATCGTATGTGTGCGATAGTCCAAATACAGACATAACCACTCGAGTGACTGTATTGACATGTTCGTCACGCGTCATGCCTTCGATACGCTTTCGGGGAGTCCTTGCATGTGCCGCAAATGTAAGAGTCTGGCCCACAGAAAGATGAGGGAAATGTTGATCAACCTCTTTGTTGTAGGTGACTTCTCCTCGATGGTGTTCGATCATATCTCTGTAGGATACCCCTTCGTACTGGATAGTGCTCTCCGGCTCCAGAGTCAGGCCGCCCAGGTGACCGCAGATTGTTTTAAGAAATGTCGAACAACCGCTTCCTGGGCGACCGAGAACAAGTAGGAGTTCGCCGCTCTGCAGTAGACCGTCAAAGCTGTGCAGAATTCGTCTGCGTGGAGCGGACTTGTGCCCAGAGAGTGCACTTGCAGCCCATCGAAACGGAGTTGTCAGTTGCGACACTAGGGTTTCCTGGACTTGGAGGGCTGAACCTGAACCTGATACACTCAAGTCCCTGAAGACAACCCCTTGCGTCTGTGGGGTGATCCCAGACTGGTGGAGTGATCTGAGGACGGTTTGAGCCCATCGTCGATGGTCGAAAGCTGGATTGTTGGGATCTAGTCGGGGGTCATTCTTTTCGTCGATGGAAACGGAGAGGGATAAGGATCGTCCGTGGTTGCTGGATGCGATGCGTGCCATAGACTCCATATCCAAGTCTTCCATTTCGATGGAAGAAGAGTCATTGGTTTCATGAGCGTCTACTAGGGCGACATCATCGCGAGAGCGAGATTTGGCCGCCATGACGGAAGACTCAAGAGCTCTGGGTAAAATACTCTTGGGGGATGAAGCACCACAGCGATCAGCTTTAAGAGATGAACCTGAAAAAGAAAAGTGTATTTGCACAGCTGGAGGGAAGTTGATTGTATAAGAAGTTTTCAACCAGCGTCAAGCGCAGAGGTGAGAGGGATTGAGAGAGATGTTATTGCCTCTTGTAGGCCTCCATGGTATGGAGTCATCATGGAGTAATTGCTGCATATTCAAAGGTAGAGCCTTCACACAATACTATGAGTTATGCTCTATTTCGGAAGGAGAGTTTCCGACTGCCCACAATTCAGGGATAACAAGCTCTCGAGCCATAGAATTGGTGGTCAACAGAAGATCCGCGTGGTGATGATCCACCTGGATCTCGCGCTAGATAGAATCGATGGAGTCGATCGGCATCGGCATTTCGGAGCCCCGACATTCTCTATCCCGATTCTGAGTGTTAACGCCGACAGAATGTGGTATCCTTGCGCAGATGGAAGACATTGCCTCGCCTCTAATGAGCGGAGTTTGTCGAATTCTCTCCGATGTCAAAAGCTCGGACATCGTGAGTACGGAGCACAATGAGAAGCCCAGTCAGAACTATGATTTGAGTCAGACGATTTCATTTCGATGTCATACGTTCCGAGTCTGCAAAGCATATGCACAACCCAACATCGGATCATCTCCAGGTCGCCGTAGTGACTCTCGACAAAATGTTCTTTGAGACATGTTTCGACCGACGTATTGACAACAACACCCTGGAGACTACCTATACATTGCGATGGTTCATTAGCTGGGCAATGATTGACGAACCATCTAGTTACCCAAAGACAAATGAATATGGGTTTTGCTCTCAAAGGGAGATCATGTTTTAGTGCACTCGATGCCTTGAGCTGTCATTGTATAAGCCAAAAGAGGAAACGAACAACAGCCACACCGCCTTCCGTTCCCAGTGGCAGAATTTAACCAATTGCCCGCGGCGCATGTCTTTTTCCCTAGGTACTGACTGGCTACAGTCTCCTGAGCCGTTTCTTTATTCATTTTCTATTTAGAGAGGCATTTCTATTTCCGCTCGGCTCGTCATACATTATGCCGAGAGATCCATTGATTGGACTGGTGGGAAAGGTCGGTCCCTCATTCTCTTACCCAAAAGAAACGCCGCTGACCGAGTTGAGGGGCATAGCCATCCAGCGGAAAATCAACCACTCTGAACAGTTTGACAGATGCTTCTTCTAAAGTTGGTGAGTCTGCACTTCTTAACATATATGGATTCCTGAATATGATAACTAACATAAGCCCCGTGTATAGGAAACTTCCCGTGAGTCTTTCTACCGCTGTCAAATAGTCCTTCCTTGCTCGACTCAATCTGATCGACCCAATTCAGCTTCACAACCATTGATCCTCAGCGCGCAATTGGGTATCTTCAAATAGAATGCGCTTGTCAACGTTTCAATGTGTCCGATAAATGCAAGCCGAACTACGGCGGTTGCGTGGAAGGCCGACGTTCCGTCCCTATCGAACTCCTGGACGTGGCTGGGCTGGTCCCAGGAGCGCATCAGGGACGCGGATTGGGCAACAAGTTCTTGGACGATCTGCGCCATGCGGATGCTCTGATTCATGTTGTGGATGTTAGCGGAACCACCGACGCGGAAGGTCTGAATCCGGTTCCTGGAAGCATACATGCGAAAAGACGACTAATACGGCATGATAACAGGCAAAGCAACGCGAGGATACGACCCTTCACAGGACATTGAATGGTTGCACTCTGAAATTGTGCGCTGGGTGCTGGGAAACCTCATGCAGAAATGGTAGGACCCCGCCTCTGATGTGAGCTCAACTCCGTACTGATTTGTGTGAACAGGGGCTCTATTAAAAGGAGACATGTAGCAATTAGTCAGTATCACCACATAGCAGCTATACTTGATACATACTGACTCTCCAAGTAGAAGCGACGGCGGTCGAAACCCTACAGAATCAATTCTCCGGCTACGGGAGCACATCGGCGACCGTGGGAAGATGCTTAGATCGCATAGGGTTGAAGGAGCCATTGGAGGACTGGTCTGATGAGACGATTCAGCGGGTGGTGGAGGCTTTCATTGATGAGAAATTCCCGACAGTATACGCTTTGAACAAAATCGACCATCCTGATGCAGATAAGGTATGTATTGTGGATATCTTTGATCAGTTACTCTACTAACAAATTCCAGAACATCAGCAAAATCGCCAAGATGCAAGACCCCAAGACGATAGTGCTCTGTTCTGCCATATCCGAGGTCTTCCTTCGACGACTCGCAAAACAGGGGTACATCAAATACATAGAAGGCAGCGAATTCCTAGATACAAGGGAAGATCTCATAGATATGGGAGATCCTGATGGAGGTGGATTGAAGGAGATGGACGAGAAATTGAAGACGTACGACATCCATACCTCATTTGCAAAGGAACGTTTCTAACGCATGAACAGGCGTGTCGAAAACCTCAAAGACATGGTGCTCTACCGTTTCGGATCCACGGGTGTTGTCCAATGTCTTTCAAGAGCCGCGGAACTCCTCGGACTCGTGCCAGTCTTCCCCGTCCGAAACATCCATACTTATGCGTCTGGCGCTGGTAGCGCCGTTTTCCGTGATTGTGTCTTGGTTAAGAAGTGCGCATTCCCCTTCTCCGATCAATTGCAACATACCCTAACAATGAGCAGAGGCAGCACTGTCGGCGATGTCGCCAGCAAGGTGATGGGCGATGTGCCCATCTCTTACATCGAGGGCGTCGGTGGCACCCGAGTGTCAGAAGATGAGGTTGTGGAAGTGGGCAAACACGATGTATGTGGTAAATCCCAATCATTGGTCTCTGGTGCTAACGATATTTTGCTCTAGGTTCTGTCGTTCAAGCCTGGCCGATAGATCCTATTTCTCAGATTTTATGTACAGCTAACGTGACTGGTAATGAATGATAAACCGCCAGGGCAATTATCTGCAAATACATAGACTTCATGTTGGAACGAAGCGGTTATCGGGGTACTCCGGATCAGTGACCCTTCTGGAGAAGAGGAGATTAGCATACCGAATTGAGCAAGGAGCTCCGAGTTGGATCCAACCTACCTGGGCCCTTTCATCATTCATCCCTATTATAGGCTCTGGTGCCTTAGGATGTTCCTTTTTAGCTTTCCGCTCGTGCTGTAATCCACCTCTTTCTGTCGCTCCCGCAGGCTTAAAGTCGTCGACAACGCCTTCAGACTCTTCTCTATCCTTCAAACCGGAGCTGGCCGCGTCAGTTGTAGGATCTGTGGTATCGCGCTTCTTCGAGCGGTTCACGGCATGATCCTCTTGTCTGGTTCCCCTCCACCCTTTGGACAGGGAGCTATTTAGACGACTGCGCACGCTATTAGGGGTATGGACCGTGGCCGGTTGCCACACCCTGTGAAGCGGAATCACCAAGGGGCGTGGAGGCTGTGGGACTATAATCCCATGCAGCTTTGAAGCTGACGATTGGATGCGAGAGTTTCCAGGCATGTTGTTCTGATAGATATAGTAGCTAGCGGTTCGGTAGGGTTGACAAGCGGTTCGTTGTTGGTGAGGGAGTGGTGAGACGTAGCGGGTACATGGTCATGGGGTTACTTTTTATTCTAGCCAGGGCCTGTACTTGACATCGACGACCAATGTTTAATGTCCATAGCTTGATTTGAGGAGCCGGCGAGGTTACCCTCGGATGACGTCGTGATGCTGCAATCGGCTGGCAGCTGTATCGGGAGAGTAGGGCTTAGGGCTTTATAGGTCCTTATCGATAAGCGCGCGTGGGGTTACGCGCGACCGTCAGTGTACCGTACCCAAGGTACAGATCGACACGACCTCATCAGTTTCTTGTTATAGCACATCGGACGGCAAAGATGAAGCGAGACTACTTGCCTGTCGAGTCCCTGCTGACTTGGGCTAAACTGAATAATATCACCGTCAAAGGGGTCACTTTCAAAAAAGTCCAAAGCGATGGCATAGACAAGGGATCTGCCATTGTAGCGACGGAGAAGTCTCTAGGGGGATCAAGTGCAGATGCCACATCTGATTATCTGATCCGGGTCCCTTCCGACATGGTCCTCTCACAACAGCTGGTTGAAAACCATGCGAAGGCAGATCGGCATCTGAGAGAGGTCATGGAAGCTGCTGGCGAGTTAGGCAGAGTATGTTGTGTCCCTGGTCTTTTTGGATTATAGAAGGTGCTAATCTCACCGAACAGACAGCGCGGGGTGCCATTCTGATCTTCCTCATCATGCAGCTCACGCATTCAAGCAAAGAGTTTTTGGGGAAACCTAAGATCGGCGTATCCCACCCGTGGGCGGAGTATATAAAATATATGCCCCCTTCTGTGCTGCTGCCTACGCTCTACTATCACGAGGAAGTCGAGCTCTTAGAGGGGACATCGCTAAGACCGGCGGTGGAGGCAAAGAAGAACTACCTAGAGAAAGAATTCGAGCACCTCCGCCAATCCACCGAGAACATCCCATGGTGCGAGGAGCGCTGGTGGGGCGAGTCTGGCAAGCTCGACATCGACGACTGGAAGTATGTCGATGCTCTTTATCGATCCCGGGTAGTTGACTTGCCGCGAAGCGGACATGCGATGGTGCCCTGTGTCGACATGGCGAACCACGCATCCGATGATACGGTGAAAGCTCTGTACGAGGAGGATGCGGAGGGGAATGCCCTGCTCCAGCTACGGGAAGGGCAGTTGTTGCATCCTGGAGATGAAGTGACGATTTCGTGAGTTCTATTCGCGGTGGAGTGGGTGAATGATGGGTGCTGACAGCAGGATGATAAAGGTATGGAAGTGAGAAACCAGCGCCCGAAATGCTCTTTTCTTATGGGTTCCTACCGCAGGGCAAGAAAGATGCCGGGCAAGTTTTCCTTGAATTGAGTATTCCGGACGACGATCCGTTGAGAAACTACAAAGCGAGCTTTTGCAAAGACCCCCCTGGCGTCACGTTCTTTCTAATCCCTCCGACCGAAGGACGGACCACGTTTTGGGACAGCTCTTTCGTCTGGTGGGCGTGTGTCAACGAAGAAGATGGTCTCAAGATTGCCATGCTACAGAATAACGACGGTGGACGAGAACTCAAAGTAACCTGGAAAGGCAAGGAGGTGAAAGACTCGGGCGATCTTAAAGCTCTGTTGGAAGCAGAACCCCTATGGGACGTGTACTACCTACGAGCCGTGGCGCTTATACTGGCAAGAGTGAACCTGCAGTTCTTTTATCTCAAGCAAATGCAAGACGTGTCTGCCGAAATCAGCCAAAACGCGGACATGCGGGCTGTGTTCCGGCCTGGGGTGTTGTCTGCGACCAGCAAGCTGCGGAACCTGGAGGAGAAATTGTTGGGGCCGTGCATGAAGGACTTGGAAAAAGAGGTATGTGACGCGTTCATGCATGCGAGACATCATAGTCAATCAATCACTGACATTTGTACAGAGAGACAAGTATTTGGCGTCTGAGACGGTTACAGGATATCTTAGCCGACGCCATGGTGAAGATTTCTCATGAAATGGACGTGTAGCTAACGAGGACTAGGCACCTATCAAGTTTTGTTGATTGTAGAAACAGGCATGCGCATAAGATGCATATAGCTTGAAAATTGGGTAGACCTCACGAAGGCAGAGAGCATACTGCAAGCTCAGGCTCATAGAGTTGGCTGCATTACCACCGACGGTCTGGAAGAGGACCCATTGACCAGGATCATTAGGGATTGACCGCCCCAACCGGGGTAAGGCTCTGGTGTGGTTCAAATAACGGACTAGAGAACTGGGGATGTTGCTAGCACGATTCTATTTCCCTGGAAGGACGAACAGAGACCCTGCGTATCGTATGACGCCCCCGGAAGCGAGTCAGTATTATTCAGAGTCGCCTGAACATTGCTCAGCAACCTGAGTCGGCCTGTGCCGGATCAGTTACGCCATGTGGCGAGCCAAGCTCATGTCGCTACACTGTACGACAGTTTAGTCCTATCCAAGAAAGCAGCAGCGTTTCGGATGTATCGTGTTGCCTTGTAACTTGGAAGTGAGTGGATAGACTTTGGACGCCAACGTGAGTTTCATTTCCCAAATATGATGTCTCCCTTGGCGATAAATTCACGGTAGAGATGGTGGGTATAAGACTTTGTTGGCGGGAGAATCTCCAAATTGCTGGGGAACACGCACATCCCTTGTCATCTTAGGCAAGAGACCAACACGAACCTTAAACAAGTTTCTATAATAATGATACAATAATAGATCAGCAGAACGACGATAATTCCGCAACAGGGCTGACCCGGTATGGTGGTTGGTGAACCAGAGAACGTTCAGCTCCACCGCTGCTTTTTCTCGGGGAACTCTCGGGCTGAACAGTGTTGGAACCACCCAACAGACACCAATGGGTGACTTCTCATAGGATCATTCACGATGAATAATTGGAATTTCATCCTTTTCTACTCCATTTCCCTCTCGATCCGGAGATGGTTCCCCACATGGAGTCCCCTCCACATCATTGGATTTTCGTGGAGTCAATAGTGCGATCATAGTGCCTTCCAATCACCATCCACCTGCAGCGTCAGTGTCAGATACGCGAACTGCCGGGGAAGTGGCAAGTCAAGACACCAAGATCTGTACATGATGATTCCGAGACGGCGAAACCCCCAGAACCCGGAATCGTTAAGGCGAACGATCCATGTTGGCGAAAGATCCGGTCAAGACCCAAGGATGGTCAGACCTGCAGACGTGCGGGAGGTCTTCCTCCCACAGCAGCCGCACATCTTTCGCCGATTTCAGGCAGAATGATAGCCGGGGGACGTTTGATCCCCGGAGACATGCGGAGATGAACAGGAGACGATCCGTTGTCGGAACCGGGGGTTTTCGTTTGGTGTACAGTACTCCGTACGTACTCCGGGGGGTACTGTGACCACGCTGTCATTGCGGTGGTTTAACACATTGGACTGCATCCATTAATGTTCCCTTGTCAAAGAGGGGGAGTGGGACTTGAGATCTTCCATGGACTGGTTTCTGTGCCAGGTGGGAATGGACAAAGCTTTTTCTGGTTCGGAATGGTGATCGTCAAAAACCGGGGCACGATTTCATCGCGGGTGTGATGTTGTCGTTAGGGCTTACTTCAGTCTTCTGGGTACGTACTCCGGAGTAGGAACAAATCTATTGTAGTGGGACAGGCTAGGTACAAAAGGAGTATTCCGTATTTCCAAGGTAAGTATAGTACATGGTAGTCGATGTCTCCACGAGGGGTTGACAGTGGTGGAAGATAAACTCTCCAGGGGTTGTGTAGTGTAGAAATAAGACGTTCTCTATATGTACTCCGTAGACGATCGTTGAGGGATCATCTGTTACACAGAATAGCCTGGAGCCTACCGGGAGTAAATACGCAGTTGGTCTGTCGTAGTGAGATCAGCGAGATACCGGACAGGATACGGTGTTTGAGCTGAATACCCCGGTAGACTTAATAGATGCATATACCGAGGAGAGTCTGTCCGACCGTGTCACGGCGGCTGACCAACCAACCGTCCATGGAAGAACCGTCAATAACTGGGGCAGAGTTAAAGTAACTCGTATTAGTATTACCGGCAGCATCCTGTCTCCACAAGTCAATATATAGGCTCTGATTGGACGTTGTATCTTAAATGACCCACATAGGAACCCCACCACCCCCCTTTTTCTGTCGTCCGTCACACTCAATACGCGGTCCATACTGCCATCTGCTCCCGAAATGTGGCTGCCCTCGTGTTCCCTCATCTTCCACGCTCTTGACTCTCTCACTCTTCCTTTGTCTCCTCCTCTCGTCATCATTCCACTGTCCCGTATTTCCGCCGCCACTTGCTTGTTTCTGCTTGTCGTCTGCCACCCATCGACCTTGTCTCTTCATCCTCACTCGACCTTTCCAAACACCACACGATCGGCCAACACACGCTATATCGCTTCAAGAGAGACATAGTACTATATCGTCCTCCGGCTACATATCACCACCCGGTACCCGGCATCCAACCTTGATCGTCAAGGGTCCCCTCCTTCCCGGACAGAGTACACTGCGATCCTCATTTCCTCCGCCAGGCAGATGCGCCAGAGCATCCCGCCAACATGCCTGGAATTCTTCCGATGAAGGTGATCAAGGTCGGCAATGGCTCCCAGAGTCGAATCGCCCAGGCCTGCGATCGCTGCAGAAGCAAAAAGATCCGTTGCGATGGCGTTCGCCCATGCTGTACCCAGTGCGCCAATGTCGGGTTCGAGTGCAAAACCAGCGACAAACTCAGTCGCCGAGCCTTCCCACGCGGATATACCGAGTCTTTGGAGGAACGAGTGCGATCGTTGGAGGCGGAAGTCAGAGATCTCAAGAACTTGCTCGACGAAAAGGATGAGAAAATCGATGTGCTCTCTCGCATCCATTCGTTTTCACCCTCTTCGCAGCAGAAGCCCGCCGTCCCGACACGCTCCATGCAAGGTCCCTCCAAACCCAGTCCAGCCCCCGATGTTGGCGAGGCCTTGATTCACGTTCCGCTGCCCCCACTGCCAGTCGAATCGACCGATTCACAGTGTGCTGGCATCTCGAGTACTCGCGGGTTCAGTGGTAAGCTGTCTCGACGTTTGGTGCTGTAAGCCAGAAGCCCGTCGCTAATCACAATCCAATCCAGATACATTCACCAACAAGCTCATGGACCAAGGTCGCCTACAATCCAATCTATCGACACAGGCTTTGACAGCCTGCCCTCGGCCTATTCCGCATGCTCGTGTTGACCAGGCCATCAAGACCGCTCCTCGCCTTGTGACGGACCAGCTCATCAACATTTTCTTCCAAGAATGGGCCCCTCTCTACCCGGTCGTCCACCGTCCTACCATCCTGAAGGCATATGAGCAATACGTCTCAAGTGCGGAGTCCCTCCAGGGAAGCAAACTCGACATGACACAACTTAACCTAATCTTTGGAATCGCTGCTCTCGCTTCGACTGTATGTCTTCCCCAACACCACCAGAAACAAAAAACTAACCCTTTGTTTAGTCGAGGACGAATCAAGATCCTACCTTTTTCGAAGCCAACTGGTCCGCCACGCTCGAATCGCTCTCGGGCGATATTTCCATCTCGGCCCTGCAGTGCTATGTGCTGGCGCAGATGTACTGCATGACTAAAGCTGACTACACCAGCCTTCTGCGTTACCGGGGTCTGGCTGTCAACCTTTGCCACCAGCTCAGACTCCACCAAAGTCAGAGCCGCTTTGCGTCCAATCCATTAACGGGTGAGACCCGGAAGAAGGTTTTCTGGTGCCAATATCTTCTCGACCGGTATGTATACATTCGTGACCGAAGTTACGAAATGCTTCTGACCATATTCACAGTTTTTCTGCCGCTTTGACAGGACTTCCGGTTCTGCTGCGGGAAGACGATATCCGTACGGAGTATCCGGAGGACATCGATGATGAGAATGTTACCGAAACGGGATTTTTGCCGACTCTTCCGGGCGAGTCCACTCGCATTTCAAGCTCCATCGCACTATTCGCAGCTTCCAGAATTCTAAACAATGCCTTGGAACAAGTGTATCCTTCAGACGGCGGATACGAGATTGCCGTCTCGAAATTGCGTTCCGTTGCGGGTCAGCTTGACGAATGGGTCAAGCATCTGCCTTCTCATCTCCGCCTCGAGTTCTCCCAGGACAAGCCGAGTACTAATGTCACTAGCAGCCGGTCTCCACTTTTGGTAAGTCTTCCCGGTTGACTGTACCAGTTCTCACCATAGGTGCTAATAGCCATGGCTAGTCTCTCGTCTACTATTGGATTCGATCTCTCATCCACCGTCCTGCTGTCTGTTTCGGCGATGAAAGCATCCGCTCGCCATCCGTTTTGGCTACGTCTGATTCCAGCAAACATCTCATTCAGATCCTCCAGCTGCTTGATGAGAGACGGCTTTGTCTTTCCATCAGCATCAACCGGAGGGAATTGGTCTACTCTTGTGGATTGACCCTTTTGTGGCAGAACGCTGGCTTGAAACGGGATAGCAAACTGGCTAAGGAGAGTCAAAAACTGCTCACCACGGTTATCGATCAATTGGAATCGGAATCATCTCCCGCCGCGGCAGAATTCAGCTCACTAGTCAATGTCTTGGTGTCGCTTGATGGTAGCAGACGTTCTGCCTCTGCGAAACCTCAGGCGATGTCTCCACCAGCGCAGAAACCATCCAAGTCTCCGAGGAAGCAGCTTCAGTCATTGAAGGCTCGGTTGATGGCCCACGGCAAACCGAGCGATCCCACCCCGCAGGAGCCTCAATCGCGCCGTGCTACCATCTCTGGTGCTAGTCCTCATATGGCCCAACGTCATATTCGTTCGTCGAGCTGGACTAGTCTTCCACCGGACAACTTCAATCCCCTAGGTGCCTCTTATTCTTCCCCTTCGGTGCCGTATCTGAACGGGTCGGCAATTGCCGGTTCCGCGCCTTCGGACGCGAGTGGTAATTTGACGGCAACAGATTGGGAGCTGGTTCTGAGCGACATGGACCGAGGCTACTCCAACATTTTCACTGGAATCTACGGTGGCAAGGAGGTTGGCGAAGACCACGGGCCGTTTGCATCTCTGACGGCTGAATACGCGCCCAAGCCCGACGCCTTGTCGATGGCTTTGCCAGGGGCTCAAAATGAGCTACAGGGGCTATCGCCCGAGGAATGGTCGGCCACTAGCAGTAGTGACGTTGGGGGACACCAAGCGCCACAGAGCGTTTTGAGCTACTCGGACGAGAGTTTGGGGAGCTTGGATGATGGGTTACCTTTCCATGATCTGCATCAATCTCCGGAAGAGCACGCTAATATTCTCGACCCCTCGTGGAACGTCATGTTACCGCCGACCAAGGATGCTGTTGATGAATTCGGACTTGCTAATGGCTGGGATAGGCGGCTGGCCGTCTAAAGTGGACGCCCTGTTATGCTGTCCATTATGACTATGAACTGGCTGGTGCATGGAGTTTCATTCATATTTCATCCTATTTTCCACTTATACGGTCAACGGCGCACGTGGCCTGGATCTTTCTTGTTTTTGTTGGTATTGTGATACCTGGTATGGTTCGGAGTAAGGGGTTTCTGTCTATTTTTCGGTCTCATCTATGTGAGATACGCACGTTATGGCTGAGAATTAATATGTCCATCGCTTGGTGATGTTATTATCTGTTTATGCCATTTTTCGTATATAATTGCTTTAGGTTACTATCGAATGTACTAGCAATTGTCTTCGCCTTAGGACGATGTCTCAAGTGTCTACCCAGGTTGGTTCAGCTATATTACGATGCAGAAGGCATTCAACAGTGTCTACCTGCTAATGGCAGTTTTCAGCCATCCGTGAATGAAGAAAATCAGCCGCGCCAGGCAGCAGGTTCTGTTACTTGTCTGCGTAGACAACATGATGAATTGTACCTTCTACCATCCTGTCAGACAGCAAGTTTGGGTATGAGATTCCTGAGTAAGATCACGAAATCGCAAAGCACAAGTCAGCCACTCGGCAGATCCATTCGGCGATCTACAATAAACACGTTCAGTCCGAGCAACCTTTTCTACCCCTGGTTTATTGCCATCCCCGAAGCCGCTACGCCGCGGAATTAGACACCGGACTTACGTTCAAACCCCGCTGAGGTGCCGGTGGTATTTCGCTTTTGCCCTATGAAGCCCGTCGGGGATGCCCTCAGGCAGGGCTTTAAAAGCCGACATAGTCGTCGTCGAAGGGCACGCTAAAAAGGAAGTCGGCTCCATTGGCCTCAGTCTGGTGGGATAGATCTGGCGAGCAACGCTGCCATCGCAAGAGCAGGCCTTTGAGGCCATGCGCGCTGCGATCAAGAACGGATGTATGTGATGAGCTTTACTAGCGTGAGCCATGTCGTGGCCATTTCACCTAACAGCGATAGGTACCTGCTGGAATGGTGGTGAATTCCATGGCCCGCCTGATTACAACAGCCTCGTTCTTCTCGAGCAATATCTGGAGACGTGCCCTGAAGACGCTGATAAGATCCTGAATATCAAGCGCGGAGTGAACCCGCAAACCTACCAGACCGATGTCTCGCCCGAGAATACGCGCCGCAGTCTAGACGGTTGCATTGCGCAGCTGAAGTGCCGCAAGAAACTCGCATGAATCACTACTGTTTCCACACAGACGTGGTAGTCCTTCCATTCGACGATAGCACCAAGAAGCTTCGTTCCTGCAGCCTGCATAGCCCTCGTCTTGATCGAAGTCATGCATAAAAGACAGATCGAAACCAGCAGCGCCGCAGCGATCCGTGTACCAATGCAGGTCTGGGACCCAGTTTATTGCCTGTTCCCAATCTTCACTAAAGGAAGGGTCCCCATGCATGAATGCAATGCTCCGGCGAGGACTAAACCACTGGGGGTGGGGTAGTCAAGTAGCATGCGTTCTTCGTTCGCTCGAAACCCTAGCGCAACAGCACGTGGTTCACGGCATACTTGCGCTACCACAGGTGACAGGTGGGGAATAGTTCCTCTCTTGCGACGACCTGAATGTACAGGGAGGCAGCTTCCTTGGACTTGGAAGCACCCAGTCGCGGCGAGAGCGGGTATCAATCTCGAAGACTCGAAATGGTAAGCATTCACACCATATCAGGAGCCGGATCTCCCGGGGGGGGGGGAAAAGAGGTGTAAATTGAGGGGATTGCTCTGTTGTCTGCATGACCGGAAGATATGAGGCCTACATGAAGAGTTGGTGATTCTTGCTTTAGGAGGTGGGTGTGAGACTGTGAGTCAAGCGCATCCCTAAATCCACTCGGCCGTGGAGAGCGGCCTGGTTTAGGGGCACTAACGCCAACAATCACGATGTAGAGGTTCATGGTCAACGGGGTACCGGAAACTCCTTGAAGTCAAGGGTTTTGGGACAGCTTTTCAAAGACTTCGTATCCAGGGACAGCCTATCCGGCATCTCATGCTGTAGGCTTTTTTTTTGGTGTTTAGTTCGGCTCGTATTCACAATCCCTGTCATAGGAGGATCATGTGGACATAAATACTCCATCGCTGCCGTACTGTCCTCGACGAGCCCATCAAGCATCTCAGCTCATCAAAATTGAATTTCTCAGATCGAGATCTCAGGTCAAAGATGTTCCCCTTCCGTCCCGTCAACCTCCCGCAACATATCATCGTCGCCAACGGAGCCCTCCTCGGCTTAGCACTCTACGTGACCGTCTTCCGGTCCCTACCGGCCATCAGACTCAAGCCAACGAGACAAGGCGAAGAAAAGCGCAGACGCCAGCTGGTCCTCCCCCACCCGACCACCCGTCGCATCGCCGACACAAACGCCCTTCTTGGCCTTGTGACATCCTGTCTGATGCTTCCGTACTTCCTTTGCTCGTACATGCCCATCGAAGAGAACCAGTTCCTGCATGCGTCGGTGCCGATCCGGCTGTTCGTGTCCGGGGTGTTGTTTGGACATACGCTGTTGCGCGGGCGGAGCGGGATGAGTGAGGAGGGATACTGGGAGTTTTTGGGGTTTGCGGTGATGGATGCGGGGGCGGCGATTGCGGTGGGTGTGCAGTTGGGGAGGTTTGATGGGATGGTGTCTTCTTTGGCGTGATTGTCTCCGCTGTACATTGATAAGTCTGTGTTCTCCTTGGAGGTGGTCTCACGGTCTTTTATTGTGCTGAGTGCGTTGAACGCTTTTGTTCAGACCAATCTCAATTCTAGATTTCTCTACTCCGATAGACTCTTCAGACGTATCCACTCGTGCTCTAGCAAAGCTGCCGCTGACTTTCGAGACGCCGGGTCAATTGCTAGCATTCCCTTGATGAAATCGATGAAGATAGGAACTTATCGGCATTGATAGTATTGAAAATATACCCCGCTTGTCAAAGAACTGTCTGCGCGGCCCCCTTGTTGTAGAAAGTGGCGCGGAAATGGGCCTAGGATCTCGATCATTCTTGCTAGAGGATCCTGATGCTTGACCGGATAACAGAACGATTCCCTGAACAAACTCGACAACCTGTTATGTTCCAGCATGTCAGACTCGTCTGGGCAGCGGTACAAACTGCATGCAAGAGGGCAATGAACGTACCAGACACCCAAGTCTCCTTATATCAACACCAACATCCCAGTGGCGCATCGATGGTCACCTCTGGTGCTCTCAGAGCCGGGGACTGAATTAGATCGGACAGATGATTGTTCCTCCAAGATGTTAAGATTCAGATAAGTGTCGTGTTCGAGAAACGCACAAAATATACCTTCCAACGCCAAAATTGATAATCCGGATGTGAGGGTTCGTAGTTTCTGATACGAGTGGTGTTGTGCTCACCTCTCGGAGCGGTGTTGCAGTGCCTTGTCGAGACAGAGTCCGCGCAGGAACTTCCGAAAGGTACTGGTAAGCAGCATTATCTGGGCTTCCTAGCTGTAAAAGTATGTTCGTTGGCTTCAAATCTGGTATGAGGTAAGAATTTCAGCTTCATAACTACAGATCGCGTCGTTACCCGATGTCTCCTGCCATACCTGCCTGAATGGTACCGCATTCCCGGTGGAGAAAGTCAAGTCCCAGAAGAAGCTGTCTGGCGACGGATGGCTTTGACAGCTTTTCCAGGCAACTTTCCGTCCTCATACTTGGCAGATTGGAAATCCAAATGGTGTCCTAGTACATCGAAGACAAAACAGACATGATCTCCATTGAATCCTGTATGTTTGAATTGATCTACAAGTTGTAGTACGTGATTACGACCTTCATGAGAACTGCGTTCAGAAGCCTCGGAGGTTTTTGAGGGGATCTCACTCTCAAAGATGTCGCGGCGGCAACCGTAGCAATCGGCGCGTAGTACTTTGAATGTCACGTATCTCGGATGTCTGTACAATAGTTAGCGTGGAACAAGAGTAATGACTGATATACTTACTTGGAATCTCTTGTGAGCCACACGGTGGTGCATTGTCCATACCCCAGTTTCCTGAGAATCGTATATCTACCAAAATCAAAGCTATTGCCCAAAGCAATGGGATGAAAACCTCCTCTTGTGTAATAGTGCGGCTCTTCTGTGACTAGAGAAGGATTCACGCGAACGAATGATAGGGGGGTTATCGACCCGACTAGGTTCCATATACGAGACCGGCTCTTTGTTAGCGACTCTTTTAGGGAATTCATCATCCTCTTTGGGCAGCGTCCCCTGTTTCTCTGATATTGATTGGTTCAGAAGACAGGGATTTGAAGCTAGGAGGTATGGAGGTGACTAATCTACCCCTTTATGTACGTTTGATAGGTGATATGCACTTATAACGGTTGGTTAGCTCGATCGACAGCTCTATACTACCTGGGTCCTTTCAAGACTCTACCCTGTGTGATAGGTTCTGGTCAGTAAATGTAGCTACGATGTCTCCCCATTCACATGGTCTTTTGATCTGGATTGAGGGGCTATTATTCAAACGCTGTTATCTCCGCATGATACAACACCACGAACGATGCATTGAGACGGACGATCGACCTTCTGATCGGCAGGCCTTCTCCAGTGACACCGGGCTTCCCCGCTGCCCACAGTCCGAGATCATACTTCGAAGTAGTCTGGTTCCTGCACTGTGCGGAGGCGAATCTGCAGACCCGCGTCATATACTTCCTGTGCTGCGTGTTATTTGAGCTGCACCGGCTTCGCCCGGACCCAATCCTGCAACGACCGAGTTAAGGGTTCCCGTCCCGATGCATCAGCGACAGGTGATGATGTTGTGGCTTGAACCGTGCCACCCCAGAGGAACGACTAGTTGGAGTCTGGGGTCGGGAGGATCCGGAGAGGAGGGGGGATCGACTGTCGCTCGGAAGGTAGATTCAACGAGCGCCGGAGATGACGTCGACCAAGATGGTTGTCGAGGGGCATTGGCCAGTGAGGGGGATGATTTAGGACTTTGGCCGCTACTACAGTACTCCTAAATGTGTAGTCAGGACTGTTGGCCGTTACAGGCGATTAGGTACTAGGTTGACCGGGAAATTAGTCCCAGGGGAAAGAGGGGGGTTTCTATTATTCATCGAATGAAATGGAGAGGTCCGAGGAGACGTGCCAGTCAGTTTGGATTGCTTTTGTAAAAAGTCTGGATGCGACGGACTGAGTAAGCGATAAGTAAGTAGACAATAATGGATAAAAGCAAAGCATCCCACGGGAACCCCCGCGGAACAGATGCTCGGAGCAGCGTCCTCCGAGACGCCAGACGGACCGATGCTGTCCGCCGGAGCATTCTTTTTGATGGACAGAAGTCGCCGGAAAACAGCCTCATGTAATTGTTTACAACATTTAATATTAAAGGGAAAAGGATGGGGTTTCCGAATGGTGCTACCTAAGGTACTACCTAGCTACCTAGGAGCTAGACCGGGACTGCAGGATACACTTCATTAATCGGTGATGGCCAACACACCGGGATCGACGGGCGAAGGACGAATAGTACGCGATCCGACTGTTTTCGGAGGAGGAATGTGATATGCAGAGATTTCTGGAGGATTGAGGCAGCGGTGGTACCTAGTAGTAGTACGGATTCAGAGGTTCTTATGTTGGAGAATGTTGAGGCCGGAAGCGGGCGCAGGGCGGGGTAGCTCAACAGGTCTATATAGATAGCTGCTGTATAGATACTGCAGAATATGTACTCGACTATAAGTATCTCATAGGAGATTCCAGTATCAACAAGCTATATTGTCAGATATTTATGTAGGTATTCTATTTAGCCGAGAACCTATTGAGCCGTATTATTGTTGCTCTTCAGATTGTTCTCGGTGAAGCACCAGACGGGCCCCACCGGAAGACATCATTTGCTGCTGCCCCCCACCTGCCCAGTTGGACAAATCCCTCCCCCCTCCATCGCTCCTTCCCTTTTCCTCCCATCACCGCCCTCGTCTTCTTTTTATTCTTCTTCTTCTTCTTCTTCTTCTTCTTCTTCTTCTTCTTCTTCTTCTCCTTCTCTTTCTCCTCTTCTTCTCTTCTTCATCCTCTCCTCATCTCTCCTCTCACCCCTGCATTGATTCGAATTCCCCTCCAAGTAAGTCTCGCCTTCATCCCCCTCCATGACGTCCCGTCCTCATATCAGACTAGATTCGCAATCATGCCGTACTCCGATCTTGACCAATTGGCCATCAACACGATCCGTATCCTTGCGGTAAGCTTCTCCTTCTCTTCTTTCCCTTATGTTCCCCCTCCCCCCCCCCCCCCCA